>OX333072.1:23576989-23607651 GCA_946863875.1 Alloplasta piceator
CGGTAATTTTCGATAGGCTGTATTTCAGTAAAAAATGGTCGTATCGAGGTAATAAAAGAAGGATTTTGAAGCTCAAAGATTTTATTTTTTTCAAATATCAAATTTCACCCATAACAGATGTAGAATTGTAAAAAAAAGTTGAAAAAAAATCAATTTTTCCATTTTGAAGAAGATTACCCGATGTTCAGAAACAAAAATCTTGCTCCTTTAATTTTGTTTGAAATTTTGATCAAACGGTCTGAAAAAACCGTTCAATGGATCGGTCTGCAAATTTATAGGGTTATTTGTAGGTTGAGGTGAGTTGTAAAAATTCGTTAAATCATTAGCCTTCCCATCAATATTAGCAAAGCTGCAGTCGATTTACTAAATCAAGAGAAAAAGGTACTTTTTTGTACTTTTTTCAACTGAATATTGAGGGTAAAAAAAACCCAAAACTCTTTAAGGAATCTTGTAGGAAATTTATTTCAGTTTCCGAAACTGGCTGATTAATTTCTGTACGACCATTTTGGTTGCTGAGATCGCAGTGATTAAAGACTAAAGGATCCTCTTTCATTAAAAGTCGGATATCTCCGTGCGAAATCAACGTAACAAATAAATAAAAAAAGGAAATTGAAGCTGAATAAACAGGCTACCTGGTCCATGTATTGGTTTAGCTGGAAAAAAAATTCCAAACCCGTGGACCAAAAATAAAAAGGTAAAAAATTTGCAAAAATTTTCTTACGCGCCATTTCTTTAAATTTCGTGAGAACCGTAGCTCCTAAAAAATTTTTATCAAAAGATCTGAAAACTAAAATATTGGAGCTTTAGAATCCTTTTCTTATTACCTCGAAGCAACCATTTTTCACTGAAATACAACACGTCGAAAATCACTGGAAAATTGAAAATTTTTTCTTGCTCTCTTAATTTTCGCGAGTAGTGTACATAAAAACTTATTGTCTTAGAGTGATGCTATAAACTTGAAGGAGTAGTGGCATCCCCGAACTAATGACAGATGTCGCTATAGATCCCATTTTCTTTAAATTTAGGTACTTAAAATTAAGGAAATTTAGGCCTGGGGTGTTTTGTACCCCAGTGCGTCAAGTAAGGTTGAAGAATGCATTGTTTAAGACTGACTAACAACGCTGTGATTCGTGATCGACCAAAGACTCTTCAATTCGTAACCCGATCCATATTGCCACGAAACAAAAGCCTTAAGTAGGGCAATTTCATTGAATCGTTAAACGCTGATGAAGCAACGGAAAATATAAACGAAATATTTGCATACAATCGATATCAAAATGTTAAATAGCGGTTACCTATAAATATAGAAGCCCATCAGATTCTTGCGAAATGAAAGCGGCGTCTAATATAATCGACGGAAGAAACAGTATCCCAAGCTACTTGAAATATACATTCCCAATGAGTAACCGTGATTCGCAAAATGATAGGTCGTTCACCTCGTGAAAAAGAAAATTACAATAAAAGACAGCGCATCGCAATTCCCGGCCTAATGTATTCTGATATATTCCACGTACATTTCAGTATCTTTGTCTCTCTCCTGAACTTAATTCAACTGTGCGCAGATTGCAATAAAGTCGTTTGTCGAATGAGCATCACCTCGACCCGGACGTGACGCTGATTGACTTATTGTTAGCCATGCTACATTCTTAGATTGAAAACTCTAAAGTTATTCCTTAATTTGCAGAAAGCAAGATTCCACCGTAAATTCCCATGATTCGCTTTGGCTAATGCATCAACAATTTTACAGTTCTCTTGTCGCGATATCGGAAAATCGTTTTATTTTCATCACAATCAAAAGTGCTCTTTAATCTCATCAATCTTGGCCCGCGACGCAAATATACGTCCGGAACAAATTGAATTTGAAAATAAGTACACCACGTCGAATCTCGAAAATATACGATTTTGTTCCCAACTGTTGTTGGCCATTCTTGCTATTTATATGCTGCCGTTTTCATCGATAAAGGGAGACGTGTAGGGGGGTCATGGACGACTTGGTCGCGTTAAGGATCACGCTCGGTTGATTCAGTCGTTCGCATCCGATCCCTCTTTGACTCGATCGCGCACTCACACACACACACACGAGCTTCGCTCTTCGACGATCGACGGTCATGAATCGGGACGGTAATTTCTGATTCCCGAGGGTGATGGAGCATCGTGAGCGCGAAAGAGATCAGAGAAAATTCGATAAGTGGTGTAGAGAGAAAGGGACGAGAAGTCAATCGGCCGGGAAGGCGAACATAGCACAAGGTGAGACGATCGGTTGTGTCGCGTGGGAGAGCAACCTCTCTCTCTCTCTCTCTCTTCCTTTCTCATGACACAGCGTTGTAACAAGCCTACAAACATCCAACATCCGGAAATGATAGAGTTGCCATCAATAAACCATTTTCTCCTACGCTTGTGTGCTCACTGAGAATTTTTTTTTGTTGAAAATGCAAAAATTTGTTCGACTCAACCAAATATTTGTTTCCGAACGTTCAACGAGATCATTTGGGTAATTCATCAAAGATACAGGGGAAGTTTTAGTTAAATCGGTTAAATCGTTGCTTGAATGGGCAAAGTTTCAGTTCAATTAAATAAACATCTTTGTTCCAAATAAATTGTGTGATTGACAATACGAATT
Source organism: Alloplasta piceator (assembly GCA_946863875.1). Lineage (NCBI taxonomy): Eukaryota > Metazoa > Arthropoda > Insecta > Hymenoptera > Ichneumonidae > Alloplasta > Alloplasta piceator. The sequence goes on from OX333072.1 coordinate 23,579,610, forward strand.
GTTTTTTTGTGACAGCTAAATTTATTTAGTTAAAATATACTAGAAATCAACGAAATATTTCTGTACAGCAACTCAGTAACGTGTAAATTGGCCTAAATTGTATCTGGAAATTGACCAAATAATTTCGTTCACCTCATATCTTATGGTTAACCAAATCCATTTGTTGAATTAATTATAGTTTCATTATTACAAACAAATTAATATTGAATCAACTACATTTTTTTCAACTAAATGAATTTAGTTGTTTTAACTGGAGATTTTTCTCAGTGCAATCAGACCCAAAATTATAAACTTACAGAAAAACGCAATGAAAAATATCCTTGAGACAGACGTCCAACGATCCAAAGCCCTGAAAAAAGATGATGATGGTTTCAATTTTTGTTATCACTATTTGGGAATCTCAAATTTTTGCAAACTGCGAGTCCCAAGAGTGGTTATTTACCTAATCCTGTTTGTTAAATAAATTTTAGTTCGATAGCTGCGAAATTATGAAAATTATAGCCTTAGAAAGCCTTTTTTCAACGTAATGGGAAGGCCTCGATTCTACACATTTTTATTCTACACATGATACTTTCTGTATACAAAAGTTTCTACAAAAGAAAAGTTACAAGGAATGTTATCCTACACAAGAGAAGTTGCAAGCAATATTATTCTAGACCAAATTATTCTACGCCTATTTCTGCACAGATCATTCTACACAAGAAAAGATGGCAGGAAATAATATTCTATTCTGCACATTATTATTCTACATATTATTATTCTACTCATTATTTTCCTACCCATTACAGCCTTTAGCAAAACTCCGCATGCGACGTTTTTTATCCTACCCAAAAGAACAGCAGAAACTCTGCATCGTGATTATCCATTCCAGTAGTAAATTTTGCTTAAGGCAATGTGTAAGAAATGTGCTAAAGGCAATGTGTAGAATAATAATATCTAGAATAGGATATTATTTCCTGCCACCTTTTTTTGTGTAGAATGATGTATGTAGAAATCGGTGAACAATAATTTTGTGTGGAATAATTCCATGCCAGAATTTTCAAAAAATCGATTTTTCCAAATTTCATTTGCATAATAGACATAAGTATATTTGAGACACAGAAAATTTCATGTCAATGCGACAAATATTTTCGAAGTTATAGAGCTTTATAAATATATATTTTTTAAATAAATCAAAGTTTTTTTTGACCGAAAAATATTTTCATTTTATAAACAATTGAAGGCCAACATTTTCATACAAATCGATTTTTTTTGAGAAGCCGCTATTTTGTTAAAAATAAATATTTTGCTTATTCCTTCGATTAAATACTAGATTATACCTTATATTAACAAAATCTTTTTTATTTTTTTATTTTGGATGATCCAATCCAGTAATATCGTGCTCACTGCAAAACGTTTGAGAGGATCTCCCGGAAATCGACTACAGTGGCTTCAAGAATCATTATTTCTTAAAAACAATAATTTGAAAATAATTTCAAAAGTCACAAAAATATGTATATACATTTTTAGGGTAATAAATTAAAATTCTAATAAGAAAAAATTCTTGAAAAATCGCCTTTTTTCGACTTCCTGACTGCCTATAACCCCTTAAGATTTTTTTTTCAACTAAACCGCTCGAAAGATCCTTTTAAAATTGATTACTAACTATTCTTATCACTTCGTGCATTTGTTAAAAAAATCCAATTGATAATTTCAGAATTACGATAGTTAGAGAATTTACAAAAATTTTGCAGAAACAACAAAATTCCGCCAATTTGACAATTGAATCTGGACAAATTTCCACTAAATTTGCCCGGAGTCAAGAAAGACGAATAAAACCTCTGTAAAGTTAGCAGAGACAAGTCTCCAAAATGAATTCAACTTGTACCAGAATCAGGTGGTTTTTAGGTGCTAATTTGGTACCCAATTGGAAACTTTGGTGCTCTTTTCGTTTTTCCAGGAATCAATTTTGAAACGTTCTCAAAATTTCTCAACATTGAATTTGAAATTGAATTTAAAAAAGAATGAAATCTGCTAATTCATCAAATTTCCATTCGATCGTTCACGACGGCCTCTAAATATCTCCATTTGAATTTGTCGAGACCAGCATAAAACAAACAATTCAAAGAACAATGAAGAGGAAGAAAGAAAAAGGCGTGTGGGATTACTAATTCGTGCGATTGTTTTAGAGTCATTCGGATTTACTGTAATTCTGTACAATACGGCAGAGACACGAAGGTGAAACGAGGGGTTGGGAAAATGGGCATATTGGTCAGGTACTCGTTCTGGCTATCAGAATTTGCCCAGGCTCGACGTATCGACGTGAAACCCAGTGCGCGAGCTTCATGACAAACCGGGCCGTTGAACCTATAACCTATACCGCATGTATAACATATATATACCTCCACTGTGATATAGCCGCCGGGCGGTTATAGTTGTGATCCGAGTTTCATCCCCCATCGGCGCTTCGATTGACCCGACTAGCGATTCTTCACGCTCGATCGCCAACGGTGCCCTCCCTCACTGGATCGCCTCCGCAACAACCCTCCTGATAATCCCCTCTCTCGATATGCGGTTGGTTCCGTATCCACTGGAAATAATAACCGCCCTATAGTTATTTGTAACCATATATTTCGCAAAGTTGGAGCAGCAACGACATCAACGACATGAGTATCGCGAACCGCTATTGCCATATTAAAACGTTTCTAAAAATATGCAATTTTTTCTCCGTACCGACCTTTTCGAATTAACTTTAATTCACATTCTCGCCTATGTCCATAATTTCAACAATAAGGCCTGGAAAATATCTTCTAGCGTGAAGACTGAAATTATTACTTTTAAATCTCATCAAACCCAAACCTTTCAGACCTCAAATGACGATAGTCACAATCATTAAAAACTCATCAAACCCTAACCTTTCAGACCCCGAATGACGATAGTCACAATCACCATGTCGCTGATCCAAATCATCCTGGAGTACATGCACTCGAGTTTGATTAATCCAAGCCCCATTCGTCCTCCTCCATCATTCATTTGCGATTGAGCTGAGCTCTCAACGTGATCCATTTGGACTGTTCACTCGGTTAATTACAAACGTAGACTGTGCTTTGAGAATCTGCAACTGTATAATGTTGCCTCATCGATGAGCCCACGTACGAAGTTGAATCGATCCAAACGAATCCACCAAAATGTTGATGCATTGAAAATGGATCGGATTCTTTTCAGGTTTCCATGCAGAAGCAGTAATTAGAGTTTGCTCAATTTAAAAAGCAGCGTCCCATAACTCTGTGCCACTGTCTTTGATGATGATGGTCATCATCATCATCAAAGACACGGACCAATGCGATTGATTAATTCTGTGCTTTGGTAGAACCAGCAGCAACAGCACCGGCAGATCGTTGATGTGTATACATTGTACAACGCAAAACGGGAAGGAGGGAAGATATATACAGGAGAAGAGTAAACCTGGTGGTCTTGTCCACGTCGCGTGTGTATCCGCGGAGCGATCATGCGGGTACACTGCACGCAATGGCTATGACGCTCACAATCGGTCTTCTAAGAATCAAAATGACGTAAATTGATACCGCCTCAAGCGTCGAACGCCATGGTTTACGCCCTTTTGATCGCGTCTACGCGTATCATACCTTGATCAACACTATTAACCGAAGTATACACACCGCGATAAAGTGAGAATTGACAGGGATCGCATCACAGGCGGTTCGGTTCCACGAAATCAGTCGGATGGCTTCGATTTGTAGGTTTTGACCTCGATTCTTTGAAGCTTTAAACGAACTTTCACGATTTAACGACTCGTGATTGAAGAATAAGCTTGAACAACTGCCGCTGGTGATTTGAGTGACAGGGACAAGGTCGCCGGAGAAAAAGAAACGTCAACGATGAAGACTATCACCAATGACGAATTCAACGACGACGATGATCATTACCGAGAAGAATACATGGCTTCTTTCTTATGTCTGTCGGATTTAATTTTTCGTTTTGTCGTAATGTCGCGTTGTCTCTAAATATCATTGGGATGTGATGTTAATAGAAAGGAACAAAGTTAAGATATTGGACTTAGTCAGACGACTCCTAAACTTATTTTTGCAAATTTATTTTTGGTACATCACTACATGGTACTACAGAAATTTGGTATTCCCAATGACATCTGAAAAATGCATGGTAATAATTTATTTGTTTACAGATGCTTATGATTGTAAGAAAACCGATGTTAGAGAAGCACTTCGTGAAAATCTTTTTGTGTCCAGCAATGCAACTCGAGACAAAGTCATCTAGAATAGTAAAAATAAATAAACGTCGTTAGTATATCAGTTGTTCCTATAATTCATCAGAAGAATTTACGGAATCTCCAATGAAAACAAAATGGCGGATGTTTGAGGCAAGTACCTTGATTTTGGCGGAAAATTTGGTATTTTTTTGATTAAATCAGAACAGAGCTGGGCAGTACTTTAAGTACCCGGTACTTGCGACGTACTTAAAGTACTTAAAAAGTTCCTCAAGTATTGTACTTGAATTTTCAATTACTTGGTCCGTACTTCAAGTATTGTACTTGAAATTTCAAATACTTTTCTGTACTTCAAGTACTTTTTCAAATACAAGTATCAAGTACTTTTGAATGTGTCTTGCTGATGGTTGTATGTACAAAGTCTTTGAATATGCCATTGCATTGAATATGTCAATGCAGTCACAACTTACCCCATGTAACGAGCCATGTTACATGGGGCAAGTTGTAACAGCTCCCATTTTTTCAAAAAAATGTCTGGTGTAAACGATGGGTAAAGATTAAAAATTATTTTTCAATTGGAATTAGTGCTCAGATATATACTTTACAAACCCTCTTACAATCTTAAAAGCATACATATTTTAGGTGTTACAGGCCTTTTTCCAAAAACTGTTACAACTAGCCCCACGCTCCCCTCCTTGTACTTCGAGTAGTTAAAATCTTTAGTACTTCAAGTACTTCCGGTACTTGATACTTCAAATACTTACGGTACTTTGCACTTGAAGTACTTGCCAGTACTTTGCCCAGCTCTGAATCAGAAGTATTTTAAATAGAAAGTCCTGTGATCAAATACCACTTCTTTACATCTACGAGGAGTCTCAGATATTCCAAAAAGTTCGATATAGTACTGTTTAGTCGCATTAAAAAAAAATTAAAAATAAATAAATTACACACATTTGAAAGGCGTTAAAGTAGCAGACTATACCTTGGTAAATTTTAGATTCGACTGCCTTGACATTTTCAGAGATTATTTCAGGTAATTGGATTTACTGTTCAAAAAATAGAGTTTTTTGGAAAAAGTTATTTTTCGACTTTCCTCTAAACTAGAGGAAGACAACGAGTGTTGGCGTAGGTTGTTCACACGACAACCTCTACGTTGAAAGTCGAAGTAACGTTGATGCGAAAATGGGTTTGTGCAGAGCGGTTGCTATGGTGGCATGGATAATGTTCTTTCGTGTAATAGACACATGTCTATACAGAGAGCCAATGAATGGCTTCTTTGATCCACGTTTGGCTTGTGCAGCAGACTGTCCGGTTGAAATTTCTATGCTGACATCGACTGCACGTTCATGTGAGTGAGAGACAAGAACAAAACAAGAGAGACAGCAAAAGAGAATCATGCACGTTGCACGTGTATCATACGCTGCGTTTGGCGGAATTACCCAAGGGATGTTGAGTTTTTATACATCACGAAGAGTACGGGAAAGCCCAGCTTTGTGGAGGGCCGAGTGAAGCCCTTATCCGAAATAACTCTGTCTACATTCGCGTTGAATCGGTGAATACATTCCCTCGGCGTTTCATGGATTAACTCACTCCTCTATCTCATCGATTCCCTTGCAACTTCTGGAATCGCTCGCTGTATCAGTCGGAACAGCGCTCCCTCCCACTCCCATTAATCCGATTCAACGGATCGTCGATGAGTATAATGAGTATTGGAAGGAAGGACAATGAAAGGGATTACGACGAATCGTAATAAACATATCGACAGATTGAAAAGTGCGCCCGCATATCGACTGAACCAATCCAGATAAAATTTTGAAGTCACGTTACCATAATCCACATTGAATGATAGGCTATAACCGGTCTATCCTTTCGCTGACCCAAAAATTGTTGATATAATCCGGATGGAACTGACGTTCGATCAGGGAAATCTCAGTGATGCGCCATTGTTGATAGTCATTTTTTTTAAGCCCACAACTTCGTGACATTCCTCAATGACAAAGGTGTTTCCTGCAGGAATCAAAGTGAAAAAATGAAAGTATGATGGAAATTCATTTGCAGCGATAGGAATGGCATAATTATGGTTCGTGATAGTGGGAGAATCAAGAGGGGAGGCGACTTTTCAGTTGGGAAACAATTACAGTTTTTGACTCAACTTCGATGATAGCTTTTGGGTCGCTACTCTTTGGTGTCGTCGATCAACGATTCGATGATTCTAGTTTTTTATGGCAGGGCCCGATAGTCGAAAAAACCCCAAACAGAACTGAAACTCCTGCAAATGTGGGAAATGCTATACCAGGCATTAGTTTCCTTGATCAATGATTCGATGACTCTAGTTTCCTATGGCAGAACCCGATAGTCGAAGAAACTCCAAACGGAACTGAAACTCTTGCATATGTGGGAAATGCTATACCAGGCATTAGTTTTGTTGATCAACGATTCGATGATTCTAGTTTCCTATGGCAGGGCCCGGTAGTCGAAGAAACCCCAAACGGAACTGAAACTTCTGCAAATTTGTGAAATGCTATACCAGGCATTAGTTTCCTTGATCAATGATTCGATGACTCTAGTTTCCTATGGCAGGACCCAATAGTCGAAGAAACCCCAAACGGAACTGAAACTCCTGCAAATATGGGAAATGCTATACCAGGCATTAGTTTTGTTGATCAATGATTCGATGACTCTAGTTTCCTATGGTAGAACCCGATAGTCGAAGGAACCCCAAACGGAACTGAAACTCCTGCAAATGTGGGAAATGCTATACCAGGCATTAGTTTCCTTGATCAATGATTCGATGACTCTAGTTTCCTATGGCAGAACCCGATAGTCGAAGAAACTCCAAACGGAACTGAAACTCTTGCATATGTGGGAAATGCTATACCAGGCATTAGTTTTGTTGATCAACGATTCGATGATTCTAGTTTCCTATGGCAGGGCCCGGTAGTCGAAGAAACCCCAAACGGAACTGAAACTTCTGCAAATTTGTGAAATGCTATACCAGGCATTAGTTTCCTTGATCAATGATTCGATGACTCTAGTTTCCTATGGCAGGACCCAATAGTCGAAGAAACCCCAAACGGAACTGAAACTCCTGCAAATATGGGAAATGCTATACCAGGCATTAGTTTTGTTGATCAATGATTCGATGACTCTAGTTTCCTATGGTAGAACCCGATAGTCGAAGGAACCCCAAACGGAACTGAAACTCCTGCAAATGTGGGAAATGCTATAGCAGGCATTGGTTTCGTTGATCAATGATTCGATGAGGCTAGTTTCCTATAGCAGAACCCGATAGTCGAAGAAACCGCAAACGGAACTAAAACTCCTGCAAATGTGGGAAATGCTATACCAGGCATTAGTTTCGTTGATCAATGATTCGATGACTTTAGTTTCCTATGGCAGAACCCGATAGTCGAAGAAACCCCAAACGGAACTGAAAATGCTGCAAATGTGGGGAATGCTATACCAGGCATTAGTTTCGTTGATCAATGATTCGATGACTAGTTTCCTATGGCAGAACTCGATAGTCGAAGGAACCCCAAACGGAACTGAAACTTCTACAAATTTGTGAAATGCTATACCAGGCATTAGTTTCTTTGATCAATGATTCGATGACTCTAGTTTCCTATGGCAGAATCCGATAGTCGAAGAAACTCCAAACGGAACTGAAACTCCTGCAAATGTGGGAAATGCTGTACCAGGCATTAGTTTCCTGAGGTTCTTGAGGCGGAGGAAACTGTTCGTTGTATATTTGACGTTGATTTATTTGACTGAGGATTTATCAGTCTCTGTGCCGATCGACGACACGAAACGCACATGCGACTCCTACGACGATGAAGCAGCGTGCACCACAACGGTAATACTGCAGCGAATGCGCGATTACCGTTTAGGAAATAGATTTCAAATGGGAAGGAAATTGGAGAACTTGCGGTTTGCATCAAGTTTCCAATATTGCTCGACAGAATTTCTATTAAATTTCGTTTCCTCTATTGTAGTTGATATTGGAATCTCTTATCTCGTACTCCACTAATTTGCATTTTTCATCTCTCAAGATTTTGGACTGCCTCATAGACCCTTTAATGGATATTAACGAATTTGTTCATGGTCATTTCAATTAAGGGACTGTTTGTTCATTGAACAGAATAATCTTAAAATAAAACGAATAATTTAAAGTGAGGATGAACAATTTAAAGTGATGACAACATTGGTGGTTTATTTTTGAATAACATGTCCGGCTTTCTTTCCGTTAGTAGCCTCATTTTTTTAAACGGGCGACCGCAGTGAAAATGCGAAGAGTTTTAATTTCCGGTCGCGAGAAAAACAAACAACGGAAACCAAACGAAAGAGCGGAAACGTCGAAAAATGGATACTTTAAGGACTTGACTTTCATGGAACCTTTTGCGGCTTCTTTGTTATTCATATGCTGCGAGCAAAAGTCAATAAATTATCTTTGATAGATTATGATATCGCTATTTATTTAGATGTCAACTTTGGCATAATTCTAACATAAATTGTTGCTCTGTCGTAAATTCTTAACTTTTTGCAAATGAACATTGTATGGACTTGAAGTTTCAAACGTTCAGATGAACGAAAAATTGTCAACATTATTTTTTTTTTTAAACGACTTCGAGAATATGTTAACACTGAAAATAATTTTTGAAATATCTTTGAATTTTTTAAATTATTGTTTATCAAGTATTTGCAAGCTCTTCTAATTTTTTGTTAAACAAATACGTGTTCTGACTTTTCGTTCAACTGAACGTTCGAAACTTCAAGTACATATGATTGTGTCATCGATGATCGTCGTATTAACGAACACGATCGAAAAAAAGAAATCCTTAAGGGCCCTTATCTTTTTAGTCTTTGAAACTTCGAATGGGATAAGCGCAGAGGATCGTAAAAATGTCTCCCTGTCTATCGGGATTGCAAATTCTCTGTAGAATTTCTAAAAGTTCCTGGATAGAGATCCGAACTGAAGGGTTCTGAAGGAGGGAACCTCTGGTTCGACATTTTTATACTCTTCTCTTAGATATCCCGAAACTTTGGAAAAGCGCGAGAAAGAAAGCGAACTAAGAAGACGAAGCTGACTCTGCAAGTTGATTCTCTAATTCGACGTTTTCGAGAGCGTTCTTTTCGATCCTCTTTGAGCCACCCTTAGTATCATCCATCTCGCCCTTTTTCTGCTTATTCTTTAGCTTTGTAGTTGTCTCTTGTGCCTTCCAGTATTTCTATATATACTGCGCGAACCTCCCTTTTTTTATCTCCTTCGTCCTCTTCCTCTTCGGTATATCCCACGGGATACGCGTAATCCTTTCGATCATTTCGCGACGATATAAAAAGAGTACTTATGTCGGTTCAATTACGCCGGCGACCGGTAAGCCGAGTTTCTATACATCCTTCTTCGCCTCAACCCTCGTCCGCGATATCTTTCTTTTCTCCAGGACGAAATTTCGTTCTCTCACATTTTTGTCTCTGCTTGGCTTTGCGCTCCATTTCTTCTCATCTTTTTTCTCATCATATTTCTAATATTTCGTGTATCTGAGTTTCGCGAAAAAAAAGATCCCTCGTGACTCGGATATTTGTCGGGATTTATTTTTTTCCAATTTTCGGCCGAAAAAAATGCCCATCACATGATCAAGAGATGCTGAATTAAGGTGGTATTCTGGTCGAGAGTTTCGAAAAAATCAATTTTGTTTTTTGCATATTCTTAAAGTTTAGACCTTTAAGAATGTATCCTCGAAAGGAAATCTTCAAATTCCAATAATTTACTGAGTTATAGCTATTTTAGTAAAACGCAGCAGTTACGCTCGTCACGTCGAAGCGTAACTTGAAGGGAGTATTCTGGTCTAGAATTTTGAAAAAATCATTTTTTTTTTGCATATTTTTAAAGTTTACACCTTTAAGAATGTAGCCTCGAAAGGAAAATTTTCAATTCCAATAACTTACGGAATTATAACTATTTTAGTGATGCAGCATCTACGTTGTAATAAATCGACTCTAGATGTTTTTCCCAAAACTACTTTTCTCAACATGGCTGACATGATCTCAAGTTCGACTCAACCGATTTACTCGAAATTTTTCACCAAGCTTCAATGTATAAGCCTTTATCGCCCCTATCACTTTTGTACCGAAATTATCTTTTTTACTATTGTAGAAAAATTGAAAACTATGATAAAAAGAGTCGAAAAACGACTTTTTTGTTCAGACAGCCGCCATTTTGCGATTTTTTTTCCACTTTCTCTGAGGTACGCACTATAACGACATTCTTACTATTTTGAATTTTCCATCGGATGACTAGAAGGGTTGCAATCGTGTCAGCCAACACACCCCCCTTTTTACCCCCAACTTTACCAGCTTATAACTTACTTAATTTTAATTTTATTTCTCAAAATTTTTTTGTACATTGTCAAAATATTAACAAATATGTTTTTAAAAAACGAATGATGAAAATATATATTTTTTTTATAGAACTCAACAAAACGCTCAAAATGGTCCCTAGACCAGAATACCTCCTTACCTAAAATTTAAACTTAAACCTAAAATTTCTTAATGAAATAAAAAGAAGTGTGATTCGTCCATTCTTGAGCTGTTTTATTACATTTTCTGTCATTACAAGAAAATGTTTTCAATACAAACAATTCTTAACAAATATAATTTTTTAAGTTTTTCGGATAATCGAATAAAGCATTTTTCACGTTCTAATTCAAGTTTCCACCTCGAGGTAATTTTAAGTCATGGCCAATAAATTTGTTTAGGCAGTCTTATGCCGGATTTTCATCAGCATTAAAACTAAACAATCAATTCCTCTGACTTTGACGTTTGATCGACGGAAAAGCAAAGCAGCAAAGATAGCGGGAATTCAAATTTCACTGCATTGAATCATTAATCGACTTTCACGAAGGTTTCCACTTGAAATTTCGAAAGCTCTCGCATTGTAATCAAGTCTGCATGGGAAAAAATGTACAAAAAAATAAATAAATGAGGTTTACGCGAAATTGAACTGTCACTCTTCTACGACGTGCACGTGTATTTCGTATGACCCGTGGGACACGAAGCACTCTACCCAGCTTCATTCCTCTCTCTCTCTCTCTATCTCTCTCTCTCTCTCTCTCTCTCTCTCTCTCTCTCTCTCTCTCTCTCTCTCTCTCTCTCTCTCTCTCTCTCTCTCTCTCTCTCTCTCTCTCTCTCTCTCTCTCTCTCTCTCTCTCTCTCTCTCTCTCTCTCTCTCTCTCTCTCTCTCTCTCTCTCTCTCTCTCTGTTTCCCAGCAAGAGATCGTGAAATTCCGCTTCTACACATATTGCCTTGCGAATATATAAACCGAACGATAATTGGGATAATAGATCGTGTGCTCAATCAGACGAGAGTTGCCGGGTGAGCGTTAAAGACTCAATTAAATTTTCCTCCCGATCTCTCGTTCCCTTCAATCTTGACATCTACCCGCATATATACATCTCGTAAAATCTCGATATCTATTCTCGATATTGATGGAATATAACGGCGTTATAGCAATCCTTCTCATATATTTTTGCCGTCAAATATTCGTCGAATCGATCAAAATCGATTCGTGCTGAAAATAAAACCGCGCAAGTTGAAGATTAACTCGCTGATCATGTTTCTGCATCTATGAGATTTCAATTATTTCTTCCGCACGGTCAAAGTTTTGTAAATGGGTAAGAATCAGGAGATAGCAATGGGCGAATTTTCAGTTTGCACAATTTTTTTTTTACATTTAATTTACCTGTGCAAAAAATAAAACTTATCGTTTGAATAATTGAAAACATTACATTTATTATTTTCTCTAAAACAAATTTCATCTTCATCTTAAGATTTCATCTGAAGATGAAGGACATCCTTTCATCTTAAGGTAGTAGCTGACGACCGAAATTTCGACGTTTTTTCATTAATTTTTTTAAATAACAAAATAAAATGTGATCGTTTTTAAGTTCTTACATGTTTTTACTTGTATCTTGGAGAATACAAAAAAAATGGATTACCTGATTTCACATGAATTTGCTTATAATTTTGTACGTCAAATTGGAGTCCTCGAATAAAAAGTGACTTGTTTCGGGGAAGCCTTCCGTAGTCATCTGTAATCAAAAATCCTAAGAGATTATCGTTTTGTAGGCTTAAATTCTAGTGCTCTAACCTATAATATGCATATTTTAAGGGAAAACAACGAAATGGCGGACTTGTGGACAAAAAGGTCTTCGAAATCGATTTTTTTTGATAAATTGTTTAAAAAATTCATTCATTATTAAAAAATGGAAAGTTTTAAAGGTCAAGTATTTAGCTATGTGTGTCTAAAATAACGGGTAAATTTTTTAGCCAAATCGGTTGTATAATTCGTAGTCAGTGCTTCCCCGTAGTTTCGAAAACATAGTTTCGAGAAAAGTGCGTTTAAAGATTTTGACAACAGATTTTGTATTGAAAAATTATACTTACATTAACCAGCTATGTCTGGTGCATAGAGCAATTCTTCCGTTTCCTCAAAGTTATCTCAAAGCTCTCTTCATTTTTCGAGAGATTTACTGTCTCTGCCGGTGATTGCCAAACCGCAGTAATTAATCATTTTTAATATTAACTCATTAGTTAATAGCTCTCTTTTTGTGGCTACAACTTTACGGTAACTTTTACAGTATATTCTTAAGATGTTTATCTTGCGAAAAATGAAGAAAAAAATCGATTTTTTTGAACCTGTCACCTGTCTTTAATAATCAATAAAAGTTGGCAGATGTTTCTCGGATAATTGAAAATTTTCGAAAATTCAATTTCGCAAGTTCACGAAGAGGAATGTAACAATCCAAGACCTCTTTTGTAATGTTCCCCTTATTTTTCTCTCACGATGCTGACTAGAAAACTTCTAACCTCACTTCTTGTGGTTATTTTAAATTGAATGTATATCTCGCAGAGTTGGAGTACGAACTTTATATATAACCGTCTACTTGGGTGACTATAAGTCCTGTTGCATAAAGCATGCTCGCTGGCCAGTGTCCACTCGAGCTCATGCACGAAGAAGAGCCTATACACCGACTCTATAATATATCTACTTTTTCTGCTCTTTACCTCCTTCTATCACTCTCGCTCTCATTCCACCACCCATACCCATACCCAACGCCAACTGGATAAGAAACTTTCCCCAGGTCAAAACCCGTTTCTGTCCTCATCGCGGAATAATGCATAACTGTAGGGCTGCAATTTTCCAGCTCGGATCTTCACCATACACGCACTTGATACAGGCTATAGTTTATCCAAAAAAATCCCTATTCCATGTATTTCTCAGTTATTCGCCAGTAATGAATTAGCCGATGATGTAAAACGTGATAGCCGGACTAGAAACACAAATATTTATTCTTATTTTTAAAAGAAAAGTACCGTGACTTTTGCCTTCATTTTAAGGCTCTACGACCCGTGCTGACATTTGTTGGGTTACCCCAGTTTCCTGTAAAATCTTGATCGGGATTTCTTAGGGATACTCCAATAAGAGCGTCCTTACTGGATCCCTGGCTGGCCCCAGGTTGATTCCTTAATATAACGTTAAAACTTTATTTTTGTTTTCATATTTTTTGTGATGATATTAATTGCGACTAATTATAGAGCGCGCTTTAGCAAGTCATTTGAACAACACACGTTCACACAATGTTTTAGTCATTAACAAAGCCAATGTGTGTATTTCAGGTGCCTTCCTAAAAAATGCCCATTTTAATCAATATAATTTATTTAACGATCATTCTTCATTAATCTGCTATGGGTCATTCAAGCATCAAATAAGATCCGCCCTGGATACAGTTACGGATTCGTTAGGGAGTCCCTGCTGGATTCCATTTTACAAACAGAAGGATCCTGATTTGTGACTAGGATGAATTACGGGAATCCAGCTGAAAATTCCGGTTATTCTTCATAAAGAAATCCCTCAATGCAAGACTTTTAAAAATATTTCCATTTTTAAACACTCAAGTCCACCGGTTAAAACTCTCTCGTCGAACAAATCCATCAAGTAATTCACTAAATATTGTCAAATCCTGGAAATTATAAATTTTTCCATGCACGGAAAAAAAATGATCAGTGAGAACTGCTGAGATTCCCATTAATTTTTACAGTTTTCCCCATCAACAGCGCCTCCTGGAAGGGCAAACAGTGAAATTTGCATATTTCTTTAATACAATATACAGATGTCACATATGACATAGTACACGCCCATCAGACGAATTTTTACAGTGTGGAACAGTAAAATGTACACTATGTAAAACGTTATATTTCTATTGTATCCGGTGAACTTTTTACACATTTCACATTGTAAAATTATCCAGGGCCCGTGAAAAAATTACAGTGTACATTGTAAAAATTGAAAAGAACGTAGCATATTTTGCAGTACGTTTTTTATTTTTCACTGAAAATACTGCAATTTCTAAAATCAATTATAGTATAGTAAAACGTTTCGATATTTGAATAAATTCCAGTTTATTCAAATATTGCAATAAACCGTTATTTATCCCCGCTCAGGCTCATAGCTACGAGAGCTTGTACTCGACTAATTAATCGTGAGATCAATTAATGAAGCAAATTTAGTTTAACCTCGCACCCATAAAGAGCACGAGCGTCACCGAAATGGAATGGTGATCTGTTAAGAAAATGTAGCCTTCAGTCCATAGGACTGCTCGACCACAGAACGCGGGCGATGTTTCAACAATTGTATGTCAATTGAGGACACCGATGTTGATATACATCGGACCTTATAGGTGCTCGGTGGCTCTCTCGCTGGCGCGAGAGGACGCGCCGTCCGACGCTATCTAGCGGATCTCGGGTGAAATGCAGAGATCATGGCACGCCGCAGGTCGTCCCGTTACAGTGCCACTCTGTAAAAATTGAAATTGACGTTGCATATTTTGCGGGGCGCATTTGATTTTTCACTGGGAACACTGCAATTTATAATTATGTAGTTTGAACATTCTACAGAGACCATTGTAAATTTTACAGTTCAAACACAGTGGATTTCGTCGTTTCTGCTTGTTATTTCTACTTTGTCATTTTTTTGCGGTGAACATTGCATTTTTTACAGTGTAAATCAGCATTTACAATGGTTTAAAAAGTAGAAACTACATTAAATCCATGAATTTATAATGGATTCCCAGTAAAACGCCTGAATTACAGTTCTGAACCGTATATTCTGCATTGAATTGAGTATTTTTCTAAATATTACACATGAATTGTCACTGATCATTTTTTTTCCGTGTGGCTATCTTATTTTTTGCCGCATTCGCACAGTAGTTGGAGTTGGTAGAGATGTGCCTTCAGTTTTGCAACAAAGCACCATCAAGACAAAATGTAACGCTGGAAATTTCTCACGAAACGGTGTACCGTTACGTTTTCCTCCGCATGCGACGTTTTCTTCGCAAAATAAGGGAAACCCATTGTAATACCGGAGGCAAAAATGTCTTGGGAATAATCCTCAGTAGCTGGCACTAATCTAGGTTCTAGATTACCGGAGCATCATAAAATCCAAACAATCAGCGTTACACAGCCCGGAGGCGGCTTATTACAGAAGACATTTCTGTCCGGGAAACGACGTGAACATTTCCAAGATTACAATTAACGAGAGAACAGGAACATGTTTAACGTTCTATATACTTGCACAAAATCTGATACTAATTTTTGGTGTCATTGTCATATTTACATGGACGATTCGCTATCATCCGACACTCATTCACAAACACGAATAGACAAATATTCAAATTATTCCTTCGTTTCTGCGTGCGTTAGAAATTCGTTGGGTGCGAATTGCCCAGAGCTCGGCCGCAGACGGGTTATAAATTTGTTTTTAATTAATGTGCAAATGAATGAGGGTCGCTCGGTAGCGAGCACTCGTCAAATTGTTGGCTTTCTGCGGTTTGGCATGCGAATCATACCGCACCCCTCTTTGAAATGAGAAGCCTCGGGCGGGAGATTTTGGCACGATTTGTCGATGGTAAAATCAGACTCAGATTTATGCCACTAGCTCGGGGCATTACATATCCAGAGCTTGTGAAATTATTTGATTGTTTCCCGACTGAATTGGATACGTGGCTGCAAATGATTATTTGACGAGTAACGTCAATTGACGTTTGAATCGAGCGAGCTGTGGGAAATCTTACTCATGTCTTTCTTCATTATTGACAGCAGAATCGATAACGAAAAAATTAGATTGATTCTAAATTTAGTACATGGGTCATTCCATGTCAAAGCGACCAATAGTTGAATCGACCCCTTTTGATTTTGATGAAATTTGGTCAAGATTTTTGATCATAAAACGAAGTTCTACCAAATGAAAAAATCAAAATTTTGTTGAAAATGCAAAATTTCACCAATTTTTCAAGTTTATTTTTTTAAATATCTTGAAAATTATTATAGTTACGAAAAAATCGTTCTGGGTTCGTCTTAAAGAGTGTACTTGGGGCTATGAAAAAAAAATATTCCGAAATTTTTTTTGAAAAATGATGAATTTGGAGAATTTTTGAAAATCGTGAAAATCCACGATCAACATTACATTTTTTGTTCAATTTTTTTAAAATGTAATACCATGTACCGATCTTGAAAGGTCCTGAAATTTTCAGAATTGTGTGTTTTTTGAAAAATATGAATTTTGAAAAAAAACTATTTTTTTTTACTTCTAAATTAAGTAAAGTTCAGCAATCATGTAATTTTTACTGCTTAAAATTACAAAATTGCATGATTCCTTAACTTTACTTAACTTGGAGGTGAAAAAAAAATAATTTTTTTTTACCCAAATTCAAGAATTTATATTTCAAAAAAACGCAATTCTAAAAATTCTTGGATCTTTCATGATCAGTACAAGGTATTATATTTAAAAAATTGAATCAAAAATTTAATGTTGATCGTGGATTTTCACGATTTTTGAAAATTCAGAATTCTCCAAATTAATCATACTTGATTCAAAAAAAATTTCGGTATATATATATATTTTTTTTTGTAACTCCAAGTATACTCTTTAAGATAAACCCAGAACGATTTTTTCCTAACTATAATAGTTTTCGAGATATTTGAAAAATAAACTTACAAAACTGGTGAAATTTTGAATTTTGCATAACTTTCGAAAAAAAAAATTACATTTTTTTCCTTTGGTAGAACTTCGATTTATTAAAAACGAAAACTTCTGACTAAATTTCATCGAAATTGAAAGGGGTCGATTCCAACTATAGGTCGATTCGACATGGAATGACTCTCATGAATTTATAGCTTTATTTGGAAATATTAATTTTAATCATTTTCATGGGTAATCATTGACGTGAACCTCCTTCAACGATGACTTGAAATGATGGTGACGACAAATAATTCGAATAACGTTTCATTTCATACACAAGCCGCGTCTTTCTTTTAGCAAACTCGAAATAAAAAATATTGTTCAATTATTTCAATTTGTAACCCCTCAAGAATGATAATTAATAAACTTAGGAAATCTCCATAGCTCTGGCATTTTTTGTTGTCGATAAAAATGTCGCAAGACTCAAACGGGATTCCCTCAGGATGTTGTGATGCAATCCGCCCAAAAATCCTAATTCAAGAAGGTAATGAAAATTATTTTTCCGAAATCTTTTAGGACTTTCGAGAATGAAGTACTGATAGGAACAATTTTCACTAGTAATTAAGCGAGACTGTCCGGTTGTATTACACTGTTAAAAAAAATATGAAATTTACAACACTTTTAATATACAACCGTCAATGAAATTCACAAACACGGTATATGAAATGCAAATTCTCACACATGTATAATAAATTTTAAAACGTATATTAATGTTAATACACGTATTTGAAATTTAATATACATCATTGAAAAGTGTATGGAATTTACAACATTTTTAATATACGTGTGTATATTAAAAATGTCACCGCCGTCTATGAAATTCACAAACACGGTATTTGAAATGCAAATTCTCACACATGTATTTTAAATTTCAAAACGTATATTAATTTTAATACACGGATTTGAAATTTAATATACATCATTGAAAAGTGTATGGAATTTACAACTTTTTTAATATACGTGTGTATATTAAAAATTCCACACCCGTCAATGAAATTCACAAACATATTCACCCGTAACCCCATCCTATCAGATCTACAGATTTGTCAGTACCCCAAAAATCCGCCAGGTGGCTACCTCTCGCACAAGCGAACCTGTTCCTCGGCGCTTATAACCTTTCCAAGCTCGCCTATGTTTGATATCCTTATTTTTCAATATGGATACTTATAATACATTGCGGTAAAACGTATGATGATCGAATCCCCGAAAAGGATTCTCATAAAAAGTGTAGTTTTTCTTTTACCTTCTGCTAAAGAAAAGACGAAGCTTTCGAAATTGTACACTGTTAAAAAAATCTGTATGAAAATTAATGTACATGTGTAGGAAGTTTTTTTGCAGATACCGTATATGAAATTTAATATACAGTGAATGAAAATTCATAGCCTCGTGTTTGAAAAATAAAAGCATGGCGTTGAATTTTAATATACCGATGTGTTTGAAAAATCATACACGTGTGATTGAAATTTCAGTTTCATGTATGCTAAATTTGTATATTAATTTTAATATACGTGATTGAATAGTAATATGCACGGAGTTGAAATTTCAATCAAACGTGTAAGATTTTTCAAATACATCGGTATATTAAAATTCAACGCCATGCTTTTATTTTTCAAACACGAGTCTATGAATTTTCATACACTGTATATTAAATTTCATATACGGCATCTGCAAAAAAACTTCCTACACATGTATATTAATTTTCATACAGATTTTTTTAACAGTGTATGTCAGATTATGTCAGAAAAGTTCTCCAGGACTCGATCCTTTGAAAAATGCCTTTGCAGAAGTGAGTAGCAAAACCAAAATCTAACCCAGATAATTATGTCAGATTGTCGATCGATCTCGTCGATACAGCATTATAAATTGACACTGTATCGTGGTATTTGTCTCAACAACGCTCATTCAAGTTTTACGCGTGACAACGAAGAGGATCATGATATTCGGCGACTGTTTGGTCATTTGGCAGTGCTATATACTTCCATCAAGTCCAGTAATTTAACGTGCCCTACTAAAGTGTCCATTATTTGCAATACGTAATATACAAGCCTCCCTTCCTCGTTCCAATACCAATGACATCGTATTACAAGCATGAGGCTGTCACACATATCGCTCGGCGAAGCCCAGGATTTAGGCATTTCGGTGAGTCCGATAGCAACGCAACAGCATAACCAATATAGCCAACGTGTGCGATCGTTAACACACGTTAAATCAAGCGTTACACGGTAATTGTTGATTGATAGCGAAGAGAGAGAGAGAGAGAGTCCGAGGGAGAGGAGTGGAAACTGCAGTAATATAATGGTGACGAACTGCTGGTGCGCCTGCTAATAATGGTTATGCTACATCGCTTCAAATGCGCGTAGCCCACTCGGTTATTATGTTACCTCGCTGCAACTGCATTCGCGTTACACTTGATACCGCATGCGTAAATACAAATTCATCGATGACAAAGGTTCTCGTAAATACAAACTGTTCTATGCAACATTAAGGCCCTGACTGTTCGAATTCGATGATTCTTTGTTCGGCGCGACTGGTTGAACAATTTAGTGGAAATTATAGTACGAATTCATGAAATTGCGAACATTTTTGGCGTGTTCGTTGAATTCCACATCGTTGCACAACCAACGATCCATTTTTCGCATGTCCTTGATGATCTCGGCCCTAAGTAGAGGGCTGACACTGATGGCTAGAATCGAAACGCAAACGTCTTTTTTTACGTCAAATTTCGCCACTCCTGGCGCTAGTAGTCCTCTGCTTGCCGTAAAGCGTTTGTAAGAAAACAACTAGCGCTGCGTACGGAATAAAAGAGGAACTAAAAAATACGGACAGAATATAGGGAGCACTTTGAAGTACTGGGCTAGATAGCGACGTCACCCCTCTGGCCCTAACTGAAAGTAGCTCGCAATGACCGAATTGAAAAGCGTCTTTTTTTTACATTACGACGAAACGATTTTACACTTATTTTAAAATTGCATCAAGATTTCGGTGCTGAGAAAATTTATTCAAATTTGAGAATCGATAGATGTTTCAATATCCTTTTTTTTCAAAATTCTGAATACAAATTTGGAAAAAAATATTTTTCTTAAGCTGAAAAAAATTATGGTTAGAAATGCCACATAATTTATTGTATATTATGGCAAATTGATCGCTATGGATGTTCTTAAAAATTAAGGACACCTGCGACAGTAAAAACTAAGGTCAGTTATCAACGATTCATGTGCAAATATCTGTAGGCCTGATTTATAAAATTAAACACTGATATTAGAATCGAACAAGTTTTTCATCAGTAATCAGTGTTTAATTTTATTAAGAATCAATATTGATTAACATTGATGGCTAAAAAATCTTAAAAGTATAGTAGATCAACGTATATCAAGCTTATTTTTGTTGCTTGCAGTTGGATAAATTGGGAACGAAGAAAGAGGTTTAGACCGGGAAAGAGGTTTATTCCAGGAACACAAAAATAGAAAAAAAAAATAGTATTGTTGTATAACATAAAAATTTCGAGAGGGTACAAGCAAAATTCAGCTGGTATAACGCCGCGAGACTCTTGGTAATTAACTTCATTAATAACACCAGCGTTAATTTTGCCGGCAGGCGCCACGCCAACAACGAGGATCTGGCATGGAACTGAGCAATTTTCGTTGGACCGGGGAAATTAGCCCCCAGGATCTTCCGGTATTGCTATCGGTGCCATATCCCGATATCACATACGCGGTATATATCCCCCATCGCGATTCACGGAATATATACGGGCAAACGATAACACATGATAACGATAATTGAGAAGGCCTGCATTCCGGCTGTTCCGCCAACTATAATAATCAATTCATCTATTTTCTATAATTATTCAAGACTTTTATAGATCCACATCTTTCGAATATTTCGAATATTCAATTTGAGGTGAGGTGCAAAAAATAGCGCATATTTGTAATTTTTTGAAGATGATGGTAATCATATATTCAAGAACTATTTCAATTAGCAATGGCGTGCTAATAAAAAAGCATACAGTCAGATTTAATCTAGGAAGTCAAAAAAAAAGCAATTTTTCAAGACACCGGTAGGGTCTATTTTTTTAGCAACTTTCAAAATTCCTTAGCGCTGCCCAAATCAAGGAGTTACGATTAATTTCGCAGCATTTTCTAAATAGTTGCGTGTTGTACGGATTCAAAAACAAAATTCTCTTTTCAGGTATAGAAACCGGAGTTATGGGCCCTTAAAGTATCGGTTTTGGGATGTTTCTCGAAACTTGGTGTGACCAAAATGCTTTCGAATATTTTTGACGATCGATCCGTGATGAATGGCTGTTTTTTTAATTCTTCAAAATTGATAAAAATCAGAAGCAGATATGTGGAATAAAAACCATAATGGGTTATCTCGTCAATTCAGTTAAAATCGATTGTTTGTAGTAAAATAGAAGTTTGTTGAGAACTTCAACAAAATTCTTTTAGGATTCTTCTGAATGATCCTAGATCAACATTTCAAGTAATTGAAATGCTAAACTAGAACAAGTCGGTATTCTGGTCTAGAGACATACATTTTGAGCATTTTGTCGAGCTCGATAAAAAAAAATAATATTTTTACCATCCTTTTTTTTTACAAAATATTTATTAATATTTTGACAATGAACAACAAAAATGTCGAGAAAAAAATGAAAATGGAACAAGTTATAAGCTGGTGAAGTGGGGGCTAAAAAAGGGGGTGAACTGGCTGACACGATTGCAACCTTTCTAGTCATCCGATACAAAATTTGAAAAAAGATTCTTTATATCACTCAGTACAATAATGGACGCTTTTACGTCCGCAAGCGGACCCCGTGTAGAAATTTTGGTAGGGAAAAACTTCTGCCCCTGACTTGCCCTCCCTAACTAATGTAGGGAAATGATCCGCTCATCCTAACAGGCCCTGTTTAGCCATGTAACACCTGGCTGGCCATTTTCGGATCCGGCGATCATGATCAGGCCCCTATGACGATATGATCCGGCCCTAGCAGATCCTGATCAGGCCCCTAAGATTTTTAGAATCATGCCCTTAAAGGCCCTGATCACGGTCGCGATCATACACCGAAGCGCTTTTTGAACAATTCGTTTTTACGAGGTACTCCTTTTTCAATGTATGCATCTTATTATTTATTTCGAGGCAACCCTTTCTTAGGGTACACTTTTCTTTTGGCAATCCTCGAAGAGAATATTAGATTCCGAGTGAACGGAAATTCTCTACGAGAATTAAATAAATAAGTACAATTACATAAGACGGCAGGAACTCCTTGTATGGATTCTTCCGACATCGACTTCTGCTAACATCCGTGCTCGCACCCGTCTATATAAGCATACTGAACACATTATCCGTATGCGAGTTCAACGGTTGCTGTCCTGCGCCATCTCGCGTCAAGTCTCGGAACTAATGCGATGCGGTTCGTCGTGATAATAATAATCCTCTGCCTACGTAACGAACTTGTGACAGGCGCACAATTGCTTGTTATTCTCGCGGGATAAAAGTAAATAATAATTAAATAATAATAATAATAATAAACGAGGCAATGATTGTTAATTTATTATTATTGTTATTACTATTATTGTTATTTATTATTATTATTATTATTATTATTATTATTATTATTATTATTGTTATTATTATTATTATACTACTGAAAGCCGATATACAAATAATTTTATTTTAATAAATACTCAGGGCAATCCAATTAGTTTTCACATCAGAGCCCTGCCAGGGTAATAAAATAAAAATATGTTTTGCTTAAAAGTGTAAAAATAACGTCGTCGGAAACTGTTCATATTCTGATCATGCAGGGCACTGGTAATAAGTGATTATTATTTCAATGTAATAACTAGGGACCAGGTCGTTAAGTTCCATGTCAGGGCCCTGCCAGGAAAATCGGATCAGGCAGGGCGGATCAGGGGCAAGAATCAACTAATGGTTGCCCTATCACATTTCTACACGGGACGTGAAAACGTCCATATTGCACCTCGTAATATAAAATATCGTACATGACTCGTCAGAAAATGTTTTTACGTCCTCGTGATGTAATGTACTATAGATACTAAAAATGTCGTTATAGCCCCTACCTCAGAAAAAACGCGAAAAAAAAATAATTTCGCACAATAACGGGTATCCGAACAGAAAAAGGCATTCTTCGACTCTTTTTCATTGTTTTTAATTTTTTTACTGTAGTAGAAAAATAATTTTGATACAAAAGTGGTAAAGGCAATAGACAGTTATACATTAATGATTGGTAAAAAAATTTTAGTAAATCGGCTGAGTATCGAACTTGAGATATCATGTCACCCGTGTTGAGAGAAGTAGTTTTAAGGTGAGGCTAAATACCGACATTATTACTGAAGCCCTACATTATCGACTCAAAATCGCTGTCCAAGCGTTTTCCAATACCGGTGGATGAATATCAATGAAATTTATGAATGAATTATGAATGAATTGCAAAATGCAAATACAAATCATAAATCAACGTTTTTTTTAATTGCCACTGACTTGTCAGACAGTTTGGATAGAATCTGATGAGAATAATATTTATTTCATGAGAATTCCACATGGGGCTGCCCTCTTTCGGATTTCTGTGAACTTGATTTCGCCATTTTGTTCTTCGATAATACACTAAATTTATCAACATTTATCTTGTGATTTGGATTCCAAAATTACGTCCCGGTTTTTTCATAAAATAATGTCGAAGACGTATCGAGATTCGTACTTTGGTGTTCGTCATGGAGCCCCACTCTTAGTTTCAGCCGAAATGCAGTAGGAACATTATAATTTAATATTTTCAATTACAGATTCCTGATGCTAATCGGATCATTAACTGTTTTTTGTTTTTCGAAAAAATTTTAGTGGGGCTCCATTTGTGCCATAATTCTGATGATACTGTCAAAATTTTAGTGATTTTCATCCATTCGTGGCAGAGCAAGTTTGGAATCCATTTTCGAGGTGCTAATGTCGGTAATTAGCCTCCCCTTAAGAAAAACGTCTATAGGCCGATTTGCTCTGACGTGACGGGCGTAGTTGCAGCGTCACTCTAAAATAACTATAACTCCTCAAATTATTGTAATTTACAAATTCCTTTTCGAAGATATATTCTTAACAGTCTAAACTTTAAGAACAGGCAAACAAAAATTTGTTCAAATTCTAGACCAGAATACTCCCTTGAAAAAATATAAAAAAAAAAAAAAAGATTTTTCGTCATAATATACATCCCTCCAAAGAGAGAGAGAAAAAACCGCAATAAAAAATCAAATAACTCACGGTTTCGTAATCTGATATATCTTGTACTAAATATAATTGAAGCGAGCCGCCAGACGATCGCTTATTAAACTACTCTCCTAATTAAACTTCAATATACGCCACAAGCAATGCCCATGATTTGAAAAGGGCTCCAAGAGAATCGCACACTATATCATATACTTCTAACTTTGTTACATGAAACGCTTTGGTAATATATATAAACAGCCTCTCGTTTGTCCTGCTCAGTGTATCGTGAACCGCAGATGAAAAATATCGATGAGAAACAGCGAAGAGGATCCTGACGAATATCCTTTTAACACGATCTCCATTTTTTTAATGGAAAATCCATTTGTTCATTTATTTCAAAGATAATTGTTTTTCACATTTTGACGATGCATTTTTTGAAAATGAATTTTTTCCCGGTTTAAAAACAATCAACTATTTCCGTGAAACGCATTTTTCTGCACAATCAATTAACCATTTTTTTGTTTTTTTTCTGTTCCAGGTATGTATTGCTGGAAATTAAAAAACAAAAAATATCTCATGTCTGCTTTTTCATCGAGGAAAATACGCATACTGACGAAGCTTTCATTTCGTGAGTACAAAATTAATTGAGACAATGTTCCACATATCATGATTCGCGAGAGTTTTTGCGAACTCGTTAATGATTGGCAAATACTGTATAATACATTTCACCGCCAATATCAACCCTCGTAATATTTTATCGTAATAATGGTAAAAAGTAATAACCTGAATTTGACTTATTTCCGTAAATCGGTGGCGTAAAGCTGTAAAATTGTTGTATTGAGAGCGAATATCCATTGAACGAAATCCAAACTAGCACGTCTCACCAATTGCACAGCCAAAGAGCCGAACTTGTTGACCCCATTTTGTAATTGAAACGAACATTCAGGCATCCGTTAACAATGAGGGGTTATTTCTACCTCCCTCCTTTTTTTTCAACATAACGAAATTTCATGAGCCTCGTGCAGCACCAAATCCATTGTTGTTGCCTATAATTCCTGGTCAAAAAAGTGCTCAGAGCTTTCCGTATAAACGTGGTGGTGTTGTAATTGAGCTACCTTTGATTATTCGTCCACCATTTTTTTTCGGTACACGAGAAATTTTTGCTTCAAGTGCGAATAATAATTGAATTTCTTGACCTTAAAAATGTACAGTGGACAAGAAAGAAATTTTGCTTTCATCCTTCAAGAATTGGTGAATAGTAGAATGAAAAAAGGAGCAACGCCATTGATTTTTTTTAAACAATACGTATGATTTATTGATTCTATTTTTTATACAAATCTGCCAAATACAATTGTTGCTAATTACGAAGTGATTGCATTTTACTAATTATCGTATTTTTCAGTTTAGCAATAACATCGAACAATTATTTATTGATTCTTATAAAAGTCATTTTGGAAATGGCCTGTTTGGTTTTTTCTTGAAACGGAAAGCATCACAGAATTTTCCATTTTCATGAAATTATCTTGATCTAGAAATTTGTTTACATATCATGAGTTGAATTAATTTTGAGTTTTTGATAAAAGCAAGACTTTGAGAATAATTAACTATTTATAAAAACGACGATATATATTTAATATCGAAATGCCCTTTGAAATATTTGCTCGTAGAGTGGTGAAATTACAACACCACATTTTGACACAAAGTACATATATCCCGAAAGCTCGCCCCCGGCAAACGGGGTTAATACGAGGCACGTTTGATGTAATGATAAATATGTTAAGCTCACGTAGATAATACCATATATCGACATTTATCGTTACTATTACACGGAATATATTATCCGTTGAGACTAAAACTGGGATACGATCGAGACGCACTACGTTCGTGATCTCACCCTCCGTGCTTTTCTTGTTTGATCTACTCTCATCCTAAAATCCAACCGGAAGTCGACTCCGTGCATCGACATTGTATATCCCTGGGGGGCTATATTCCTCGCATCAAAAGTAAACACACACGTGCATCACGTAAACGTGTGAGGGTTGCTCTACCTACAAAAGTTAACTAGCCTATATTAGGGTGGTCCTTATTTAGGGCTCGGACGCATTTTTCATCAGATGCCCCCCAAATCGACTCCAAATTATTCAAAAGCAATACCCTAATTTTCCAGATTTTTATCTAAACTCTAAACCCTCCCGAAAAGAGGGTAGATTTCCCCATTTGATATACACGTATTTCGGTCATATTCTCAGGATATATTTTATTCCAAGTGTAATAATTTTTTTTTAAATCGGTAACTGCAAAATTTTAGTGTTCATTGGTGCTACTATTTGAGGAAAAATTCACATTATCATACGGATCAATCTAGATGAATTGCAATTCGTCTAAATTCACCCGTATGATAATGTGAATTTTTCCTTAAATAGTAGCACCAATAATCACTAAAATCTTGCAGTTACAGTTTTTTTTTTTCAATTTTACATTCAGAATAAAATTTATCCTGAGAATATGGCCGAAACACGTGTATTTCAAATAGGAGAATCTACCCTCTTTTCGGAAGGAGTTAGAGTCTAGATAAACATCTGAAAAAATTAGGTTAATGTTTTTGAATTATCTGGAGTCGATTTGGGGAGCATTTGATAAAAAATTCGTCCGAGCTCTAAATAAGGACCACCCTAGTGTATATACGGGGTTACGTTAGAACCGATCGAGGAAAAAAGCTCTCTCGTGTGTATATTCACGCCTTAAAACCCTCCAGTTTCAGTTTACACGAATTATAACTGTACCTGAGAAACATCTTTCTTGCTGCTTTTCATTATTATTCACGTGTGACATCACGAAAAGCCTTTCAAACTCTTATACGATCCACCTGAATGACGATAAGCTAAAGTACCATAATACACAGGTTTATGCATATTACGTCGATAAAGCTCGGGACGAAGAGCTTCTAAATCTCAATCTACATCATCACTGGTTGTAATAGAGTTCTGATAAGGTTGTAACATAATTTTAATACGTTCCAATCATGCCGCATACGATCCGTTCCCAAAATCTGCCAAAAGTCTATTCAATAAATTTATCGAAAATTTATAATTCACTTGTGTTCTATCGAAATTCAAACTCAACAAATATAAAAATTACCCAAAAAAGTTCATAATATTTTGAGGACTCTCTTGACATTATACCGACTCTTATAGAAAAACTGCTAACCACAACTATAAAAATCGTTGCTCCAACTAAAAGCGTTATAACCTTAAGTTAGTTAAAGTCACAATTTTTATAGTTGTAGTTGCTTGACTTTTGATTGTACTTATACAAAATCAGGTAACCACAACTATAAAATCGTAACTCCAACTAAAAGTGCAAACCAAGCAATGAGTTATAGTTAAGGTCACTATTTGTGTAGTTGTGGTTACCTGATTTTTGGTTAGGGTTACTCTAAAATCTGAGGAGGATTCTCCCTACTATAAATATTTCATAGCAGCTCAAAATAAAAATATGGTAACCACAGCAGATATTAAGATTATAGCTCCAACCA
>OX333072.1:23607851-23773764 GCA_946863875.1 Alloplasta piceator
TTTTCCATTTTGAAGAAGATTACCCGATGTTCAGAAACAAAAATCTTGCTCCTTTAATTTTGTTTGAAATTTTGATCAAACGGTCTGAAAAAACCGTTCAATGGATCGGTCTGCAAATTTATAGGGTTATTTGTAGGTTGAGGTGAGTTGTAAAAATTCGTTAAATCATTAGCCTTCCCATCAATATTAGCAAAGCTGCAGTCGATTTACTAAATCAAGAGAAAAAGGTACTTTTTTGTACTTTTTTCAACTGAATATTGAGGGTAAAAAAAACCCAAAACTCTTTAAGGAATCTTGTAGGAAATTTATTTCAGTTTCCGAAACTGGCTGATTAATTTCTGTACGACCATTTTGGTTGCTGAGATCGCAGTGATTAAAGACTAAAGGATCCTCTTTCATTAAAAGTCGGATATCTCCGTGCGAAATCAACGTAACAAATAAATAAAAAAAGGAAATTGAAGCTGAATAAACAGGCTACCTGGTCCATGTATTGGTTTAGCTGGAAAAAAAATTCCAAACCCGTGGACCAAAAATAAAAAGGTAAAAAATTTGCAAAAATTTTCTTACGCGCCATTTCTTTAAATTTCGTGAGAACCGTAGCTCCTAAAAAATTTTTATCAAAAGATCTGAAAACTAAAATATTGGAGCTTTAGAATCCTTTTCTTATTACCTCGAAGCAACCATTTTTCACTGAAATACAACACGTCGAAAATCACTGGAAAATTGAAAATTTTTTCTTGCTCTCTTAATTTTCGCGAGTAGTGTACATAAAAACTTATTGTCTTAGAGTGATGCTATAAACTTGAAGGAGTAGTGGCATCCCCGAACTAATGACAGATGTCGCTATAGATCCCATTTTCTTTAAATTTAGGTACTTAAAATTAAGGAAATTTAGGCCTGGGGTGTTTTGTACCCCAGTGCGTCAAGTAAGGTTGAAGAATGCATTGTTTAAGACTGACTAACAACGCTGTGATTCGTGATCGACCAAAGACTCTTCAATTCGTAACCCGATCCATATTGCCACGAAACAAAAGCCTTAAGTAGGGCAATTTCATTGAATCGTTAAACGCTGATGAAGCAACGGAAAATATAAACGAAATATTTGCATACAATCGATATCAAAATGTTAAATAGCGGTTACCTATAAATATAGAAGCCCATCAGATTCTTGCGAAATGAAAGCGGCGTCTAATATAATCGACGGAAGAAACAGTATCCCAAGCTACTTGAAATATACATTCCCAATGAGTAACCGTGATTCGCAAAATGATAGGTCGTTCACCTCGTGAAAAAGAAAATTACAATAAAAGACAGCGCATCGCAATTCCCGGCCTAATGTATTCTGATATATTCCACGTACATTTCAGTATCTTTGTCTCTCTCCTGAACTTAATTCAACTGTGCGCAGATTGCAATAAAGTCGTTTGTCGAATGAGCATCACCTCGACCCGGACGTGACGCTGATTGACTTATTGTTAGCCATGCTACATTCTTAGATTGAAAACTCTAAAGTTATTCCTTAATTTGCAGAAAGCAAGATTCCACCGTAAATTCCCATGATTCGCTTTGGCTAATGCATCAACAATTTTACAGTTCTCTTGTCGCGATATCGGAAAATCGTTTTATTTTCATCACAATCAAAAGTGCTCTTTAATCTCATCAATCTTGGCCCGCGACGCAAATATACGTCCGGAACAAATTGAATTTGAAAATAAGTACACCACGTCGAATCTCGAAAATATACGATTTTGTTCCCAACTGTTGTTGGCCATTCTTGCTATTTATATGCTGCCGTTTTCATCGATAAAGGGAGACGTGTAGGGGGGTCATGGACGACTTGGTCGCGTTAAGGATCACGCTCGGTTGATTCAGTCGTTCGCATCCGATCCCTCTTTGACTCGATCGCGCACTCACACACACACACACGAGCTTCGCTCTTCGACGATCGACGGTCATGAATCGGGACGGTAATTTCTGATTCCCGAGGGTGATGGAGCATCGTGAGCGCGAAAGAGATCAGAGAAAATTCGATAAGTGGTGTAGAGAGAAAGGGACGAGAAGTCAATCGGCCGGGAAGGCGAACATAGCACAAGGTGAGACGATCGGTTGTGTCGCGTGGGAGAGCAACCTCTCTCTCTCTCTCTCTCTTCCTTTCTCATGACACAGCGTTGTAACAAGCCTACAAACATCCAACATCCGGAAATGATAGAGTTGCCATCAATAAACCATTTTCTCCTACGCTTGTGTGCTCACTGAGAATTTTTTTTTGTTGAAAATGCAAAAATTTGTTCGACTCAACCAAATATTTGTTTCCGAACGTTCAACGAGATCATTTGGGTAATTCATCAAAGATACAGGGGAAGTTTTAGTTAAATCGGTTAAATCGTTGCTTGAATGGGCAAAGTTTCAGTTCAATTAAATAAACATCTTTGTTCCAAATAAATTGTGTGATTGACAATACGAATTGTTTTTTTGTGACAGCTAAATTTATTTAGTTAAAATATACTAGAAATCAACGAAATATTTCTGTACAGCAACTCAGTAACGTGTAAATTGGCCTAAATTGTATCTGGAAATTGACCAAATAATTTCGTTCACCTCATATCTTATGGTTAACCAAATCCATTTGTTGAATTAATTATAGTTTCATTATTACAAACAAATTAATATTGAATCAACTACATTTTTTTCAACTAAATGAATTTAGTTGTTTTAACTGGAGATTTTTCTCAGTGCAATCAGACCCAAAATTATAAACTTACAGAAAAACGCAATGAAAAATATCCTTGAGACAGACGTCCAACGATCCAAAGCCCTGAAAAAAGATGATGATGGTTTCAATTTTTGTTATCACTATTTGGGAATCTCAAATTTTTGCAAACTGCGAGTCCCAAGAGTGGTTATTTACCTAATCCTGTTTGTTAAATAAATTTTAGTTCGATAGCTGCGAAATTATGAAAATTATAGCCTTAGAAAGCCTTTTTTCAACGTAATGGGAAGGCCTCGATTCTACACATTTTTATTCTACACATGATACTTTCTGTATACAAAAGTTTCTACAAAAGAAAAGTTACAAGGAATGTTATCCTACACAAGAGAAGTTGCAAGCAATATTATTCTAGACCAAATTATTCTACGCCTATTTCTGCACAGATCATTCTACACAAGAAAAGATGGCAGGAAATAATATTCTATTCTGCACATTATTATTCTACATATTATTATTCTACTCATTATTTTCCTACCCATTACAGCCTTTAGCAAAACTCCGCATGCGACGTTTTTTATCCTACCCAAAAGAACAGCAGAAACTCTGCATCGTGATTATCCATTCCAGTAGTAAATTTTGCTTAAGGCAATGTGTAAGAAATGTGCTAAAGGCAATGTGTAGAATAATAATATCTAGAATAGGATATTATTTCCTGCCACCTTTTTTTGTGTAGAATGATGTATGTAGAAATCGGTGAACAATAATTTTGTGTGGAATAATTCCATGCCAGAATTTTCAAAAAATCGATTTTTCCAAATTTCATTTGCATAATAGACATAAGTATATTTGAGACACAGAAAATTTCATGTCAATGCGACAAATATTTTCGAAGTTATAGAGCTTTATAAATATATATTTTTTAAATAAATCAAAGTTTTTTTTGACCGAAAAATATTTTCATTTTATAAACAATTGAAGGCCAACATTTTCATACAAATCGATTTTTTTTGAGAAGCCGCTATTTTGTTAAAAATAAATATTTTGCTTATTCCTTCGATTAAATACTAGATTATACCTTATATTAACAAAATCTTTTTTATTTTTTTATTTTGGATGATCCAATCCAGTAATATCGTGCTCACTGCAAAACGTTTGAGAGGATCTCCCGGAAATCGACTACAGTGGCTTCAAGAATCATTATTTCTTAAAAACAATAATTTGAAAATAATTTCAAAAGTCACAAAAATATGTATATACATTTTTAGGGTAATAAATTAAAATTCTAATAAGAAAAAATTCTTGAAAAATCGCCTTTTTTCGACTTCCTGACTGCCTATAACCCCTTAAGATTTTTTTTTCAACTAAACCGCTCGAAAGATCCTTTTAAAATTGATTACTAACTATTCTTATCACTTCGTGCATTTGTTAAAAAAATCCAATTGATAATTTCAGAATTACGATAGTTAGAGAATTTACAAAAATTTTGCAGAAACAACAAAATTCCGCCAATTTGACAATTGAATCTGGACAAATTTCCACTAAATTTGCCCGGAGTCAAGAAAGACGAATAAAACCTCTGTAAAGTTAGCAGAGACAAGTCTCCAAAATGAATTCAACTTGTACCAGAATCAGGTGGTTTTTAGGTGCTAATTTGGTACCCAATTGGAAACTTTGGTGCTCTTTTCGTTTTTCCAGGAATCAATTTTGAAACGTTCTCAAAATTTCTCAACATTGAATTTGAAATTGAATTTAAAAAAGAATGAAATCTGCTAATTCATCAAATTTCCATTCGATCGTTCACGACGGCCTCTAAATATCTCCATTTGAATTTGTCGAGACCAGCATAAAACAAACAATTCAAAGAACAATGAAGAGGAAGAAAGAAAAAGGCGTGTGGGATTACTAATTCGTGCGATTGTTTTAGAGTCATTCGGATTTACTGTAATTCTGTACAATACGGCAGAGACACGAAGGTGAAACGAGGGGTTGGGAAAATGGGCATATTGGTCAGGTACTCGTTCTGGCTATCAGAATTTGCCCAGGCTCGACGTATCGACGTGAAACCCAGTGCGCGAGCTTCATGACAAACCGGGCCGTTGAACCTATAACCTATACCGCATGTATAACATATATATACCTCCACTGTGATATAGCCGCCGGGCGGTTATAGTTGTGATCCGAGTTTCATCCCCCATCGGCGCTTCGATTGACCCGACTAGCGATTCTTCACGCTCGATCGCCAACGGTGCCCTCCCTCACTGGATCGCCTCCGCAACAACCCTCCTGATAATCCCCTCTCTCGATATGCGGTTGGTTCCGTATCCACTGGAAATAATAACCGCCCTATAGTTATTTGTAACCATATATTTCGCAAAGTTGGAGCAGCAACGACATCAACGACATGAGTATCGCGAACCGCTATTGCCATATTAAAACGTTTCTAAAAATATGCAATTTTTTCTCCGTACCGACCTTTTCGAATTAACTTTAATTCACATTCTCGCCTATGTCCATAATTTCAACAATAAGGCCTGGAAAATATCTTCTAGCGTGAAGACTGAAATTATTACTTTTAAATCTCATCAAACCCAAACCTTTCAGACCTCAAATGACGATAGTCACAATCATTAAAAACTCATCAAACCCTAACCTTTCAGACCCCGAATGACGATAGTCACAATCACCATGTCGCTGATCCAAATCATCCTGGAGTACATGCACTCGAGTTTGATTAATCCAAGCCCCATTCGTCCTCCTCCATCATTCATTTGCGATTGAGCTGAGCTCTCAACGTGATCCATTTGGACTGTTCACTCGGTTAATTACAAACGTAGACTGTGCTTTGAGAATCTGCAACTGTATAATGTTGCCTCATCGATGAGCCCACGTACGAAGTTGAATCGATCCAAACGAATCCACCAAAATGTTGATGCATTGAAAATGGATCGGATTCTTTTCAGGTTTCCATGCAGAAGCAGTAATTAGAGTTTGCTCAATTTAAAAAGCAGCGTCCCATAACTCTGTGCCACTGTCTTTGATGATGATGGTCATCATCATCATCAAAGACACGGACCAATGCGATTGATTAATTCTGTGCTTTGGTAGAACCAGCAGCAACAGCACCGGCAGATCGTTGATGTGTA
Source organism: Alloplasta piceator (assembly GCA_946863875.1). NCBI lineage: Eukaryota > Metazoa > Arthropoda > Insecta > Hymenoptera > Ichneumonidae > Alloplasta > Alloplasta piceator. The sequence continues at coordinate 23,613,705 of OX333072.1, forward strand.
TACATTGTACAACGCAAAACGGGAAGGAGGGAAGATATATACAGGAGAAGAGTAAACCTGGTGGTCTTGTCCACGTCGCGTGTGTATCCGCGGAGCGATCATGCGGGTACACTGCACGCAATGGCTATGACGCTCACAATCGGTCTTCTAAGAATCAAAATGACGTAAATTGATACCGCCTCAAGCGTCGAACGCCATGGTTTACGCCCTTTTGATCGCGTCTACGCGTATCATACCTTGATCAACACTATTAACCGAAGTATACACACCGCGATAAAGTGAGAATTGACAGGGATCGCATCACAGGCGGTTCGGTTCCACGAAATCAGTCGGATGGCTTCGATTTGTAGGTTTTGACCTCGATTCTTTGAAGCTTTAAACGAACTTTCACGATTTAACGACTCGTGATTGAAGAATAAGCTTGAACAACTGCCGCTGGTGATTTGAGTGACAGGGACAAGGTCGCCGGAGAAAAAGAAACGTCAACGATGAAGACTATCACCAATGACGAATTCAACGACGACGATGATCATTACCGAGAAGAATACATGGCTTCTTTCTTATGTCTGTCGGATTTAATTTTTCGTTTTGTCGTAATGTCGCGTTGTCTCTAAATATCATTGGGATGTGATGTTAATAGAAAGGAACAAAGTTAAGATATTGGACTTAGTCAGACGACTCCTAAACTTATTTTTGCAAATTTATTTTTGGTACATCACTACATGGTACTACAGAAATTTGGTATTCCCAATGACATCTGAAAAATGCATGGTAATAATTTATTTGTTTACAGATGCTTATGATTGTAAGAAAACCGATGTTAGAGAAGCACTTCGTGAAAATCTTTTTGTGTCCAGCAATGCAACTCGAGACAAAGTCATCTAGAATAGTAAAAATAAATAAACGTCGTTAGTATATCAGTTGTTCCTATAATTCATCAGAAGAATTTACGGAATCTCCAATGAAAACAAAATGGCGGATGTTTGAGGCAAGTACCTTGATTTTGGCGGAAAATTTGGTATTTTTTTGATTAAATCAGAACAGAGCTGGGCAGTACTTTAAGTACCCGGTACTTGCGACGTACTTAAAGTACTTAAAAAGTTCCTCAAGTATTGTACTTGAATTTTCAATTACTTGGTCCGTACTTCAAGTATTGTACTTGAAATTTCAAATACTTTTCTGTACTTCAAGTACTTTTTCAAATACAAGTATCAAGTACTTTTGAATGTGTCTTGCTGATGGTTGTATGTACAAAGTCTTTGAATATGCCATTGCATTGAATATGTCAATGCAGTCACAACTTACCCCATGTAACGAGCCATGTTACATGGGGCAAGTTGTAACAGCTCCCATTTTTTCAAAAAAATGTCTGGTGTAAACGATGGGTAAAGATTAAAAATTATTTTTCAATTGGAATTAGTGCTCAGATATATACTTTACAAACCCTCTTACAATCTTAAAAGCATACATATTTTAGGTGTTACAGGCCTTTTTCCAAAAACTGTTACAACTAGCCCCACGCTCCCCTCCTTGTACTTCGAGTAGTTAAAATCTTTAGTACTTCAAGTACTTCCGGTACTTGATACTTCAAATACTTACGGTACTTTGCACTTGAAGTACTTGCCAGTACTTTGCCCAGCTCTGAATCAGAAGTATTTTAAATAGAAAGTCCTGTGATCAAATACCACTTCTTTACATCTACGAGGAGTCTCAGATATTCCAAAAAGTTCGATATAGTACTGTTTAGTCGCATTAAAAAAAAATTAAAAATAAATAAATTACACACATTTGAAAGGCGTTAAAGTAGCAGACTATACCTTGGTAAATTTTAGATTCGACTGCCTTGACATTTTCAGAGATTATTTCAGGTAATTGGATTTACTGTTCAAAAAATAGAGTTTTTTGGAAAAAGTTATTTTTCGACTTTCCTCTAAACTAGAGGAAGACAACGAGTGTTGGCGTAGGTTGTTCACACGACAACCTCTACGTTGAAAGTCGAAGTAACGTTGATGCGAAAATGGGTTTGTGCAGAGCGGTTGCTATGGTGGCATGGATAATGTTCTTTCGTGTAATAGACACATGTCTATACAGAGAGCCAATGAATGGCTTCTTTGATCCACGTTTGGCTTGTGCAGCAGACTGTCCGGTTGAAATTTCTATGCTGACATCGACTGCACGTTCATGTGAGTGAGAGACAAGAACAAAACAAGAGAGACAGCAAAAGAGAATCATGCACGTTGCACGTGTATCATACGCTGCGTTTGGCGGAATTACCCAAGGGATGTTGAGTTTTTATACATCACGAAGAGTACGGGAAAGCCCAGCTTTGTGGAGGGCCGAGTGAAGCCCTTATCCGAAATAACTCTGTCTACATTCGCGTTGAATCGGTGAATACATTCCCTCGGCGTTTCATGGATTAACTCACTCCTCTATCTCATCGATTCCCTTGCAACTTCTGGAATCGCTCGCTGTATCAGTCGGAACAGCGCTCCCTCCCACTCCCATTAATCCGATTCAACGGATCGTCGATGAGTATAATGAGTATTGGAAGGAAGGACAATGAAAGGGATTACGACGAATCGTAATAAACATATCGACAGATTGAAAAGTGCGCCCGCATATCGACTGAACCAATCCAGATAAAATTTTGAAGTCACGTTACCATAATCCACATTGAATGATAGGCTATAACCGGTCTATCCTTTCGCTGACCCAAAAATTGTTGATATAATCCGGATGGAACTGACGTTCGATCAGGGAAATCTCAGTGATGCGCCATTGTTGATAGTCATTTTTTTTAAGCCCACAACTTCGTGACATTCCTCAATGACAAAGGTGTTTCCTGCAGGAATCAAAGTGAAAAAATGAAAGTATGATGGAAATTCATTTGCAGCGATAGGAATGGCATAATTATGGTTCGTGATAGTGGGAGAATCAAGAGGGGAGGCGACTTTTCAGTTGGGAAACAATTACAGTTTTTGACTCAACTTCGATGATAGCTTTTGGGTCGCTACTCTTTGGTGTCGTCGATCAACGATTCGATGATTCTAGTTTTTTATGGCAGGGCCCGATAGTCGAAAAAACCCCAAACAGAACTGAAACTCCTGCAAATGTGGGAAATGCTATACCAGGCATTAGTTTCCTTGATCAATGATTCGATGACTCTAGTTTCCTATGGCAGAACCCGATAGTCGAAGAAACTCCAAACGGAACTGAAACTCTTGCATATGTGGGAAATGCTATACCAGGCATTAGTTTTGTTGATCAACGATTCGATGATTCTAGTTTCCTATGGCAGGGCCCGGTAGTCGAAGAAACCCCAAACGGAACTGAAACTTCTGCAAATTTGTGAAATGCTATACCAGGCATTAGTTTCCTTGATCAATGATTCGATGACTCTAGTTTCCTATGGCAGGACCCAATAGTCGAAGAAACCCCAAACGGAACTGAAACTCCTGCAAATATGGGAAATGCTATACCAGGCATTAGTTTTGTTGATCAATGATTCGATGACTCTAGTTTCCTATGGTAGAACCCGATAGTCGAAGGAACCCCAAACGGAACTGAAACTCCTGCAAATGTGGGAAATGCTATACCAGGCATTAGTTTCCTTGATCAATGATTCGATGACTCTAGTTTCCTATGGCAGAACCCGATAGTCGAAGAAACTCCAAACGGAACTGAAACTCTTGCATATGTGGGAAATGCTATACCAGGCATTAGTTTTGTTGATCAACGATTCGATGATTCTAGTTTCCTATGGCAGGGCCCGGTAGTCGAAGAAACCCCAAACGGAACTGAAACTTCTGCAAATTTGTGAAATGCTATACCAGGCATTAGTTTCCTTGATCAATGATTCGATGACTCTAGTTTCCTATGGCAGGACCCAATAGTCGAAGAAACCCCAAACGGAACTGAAACTCCTGCAAATATGGGAAATGCTATACCAGGCATTAGTTTTGTTGATCAATGATTCGATGACTCTAGTTTCCTATGGTAGAACCCGATAGTCGAAGGAACCCCAAACGGAACTGAAACTCCTGCAAATGTGGGAAATGCTATAGCAGGCATTGGTTTCGTTGATCAATGATTCGATGAGGCTAGTTTCCTATAGCAGAACCCGATAGTCGAAGAAACCGCAAACGGAACTAAAACTCCTGCAAATGTGGGAAATGCTATACCAGGCATTAGTTTCGTTGATCAATGATTCGATGACTTTAGTTTCCTATGGCAGAACCCGATAGTCGAAGAAACCCCAAACGGAACTGAAAATGCTGCAAATGTGGGGAATGCTATACCAGGCATTAGTTTCGTTGATCAATGATTCGATGACTAGTTTCCTATGGCAGAACTCGATAGTCGAAGGAACCCCAAACGGAACTGAAACTTCTACAAATTTGTGAAATGCTATACCAGGCATTAGTTTCTTTGATCAATGATTCGATGACTCTAGTTTCCTATGGCAGAATCCGATAGTCGAAGAAACTCCAAACGGAACTGAAACTCCTGCAAATGTGGGAAATGCTGTACCAGGCATTAGTTTCCTGAGGTTCTTGAGGCGGAGGAAACTGTTCGTTGTATATTTGACGTTGATTTATTTGACTGAGGATTTATCAGTCTCTGTGCCGATCGACGACACGAAACGCACATGCGACTCCTACGACGATGAAGCAGCGTGCACCACAACGGTAATACTGCAGCGAATGCGCGATTACCGTTTAGGAAATAGATTTCAAATGGGAAGGAAATTGGAGAACTTGCGGTTTGCATCAAGTTTCCAATATTGCTCGACAGAATTTCTATTAAATTTCGTTTCCTCTATTGTAGTTGATATTGGAATCTCTTATCTCGTACTCCACTAATTTGCATTTTTCATCTCTCAAGATTTTGGACTGCCTCATAGACCCTTTAATGGATATTAACGAATTTGTTCATGGTCATTTCAATTAAGGGACTGTTTGTTCATTGAACAGAATAATCTTAAAATAAAACGAATAATTTAAAGTGAGGATGAACAATTTAAAGTGATGACAACATTGGTGGTTTATTTTTGAATAACATGTCCGGCTTTCTTTCCGTTAGTAGCCTCATTTTTTTAAACGGGCGACCGCAGTGAAAATGCGAAGAGTTTTAATTTCCGGTCGCGAGAAAAACAAACAACGGAAACCAAACGAAAGAGCGGAAACGTCGAAAAATGGATACTTTAAGGACTTGACTTTCATGGAACCTTTTGCGGCTTCTTTGTTATTCATATGCTGCGAGCAAAAGTCAATAAATTATCTTTGATAGATTATGATATCGCTATTTATTTAGATGTCAACTTTGGCATAATTCTAACATAAATTGTTGCTCTGTCGTAAATTCTTAACTTTTTGCAAATGAACATTGTATGGACTTGAAGTTTCAAACGTTCAGATGAACGAAAAATTGTCAACATTATTTTTTTTTTTAAACGACTTCGAGAATATGTTAACACTGAAAATAATTTTTGAAATATCTTTGAATTTTTTAAATTATTGTTTATCAAGTATTTGCAAGCTCTTCTAATTTTTTGTTAAACAAATACGTGTTCTGACTTTTCGTTCAACTGAACGTTCGAAACTTCAAGTACATATGATTGTGTCATCGATGATCGTCGTATTAACGAACACGATCGAAAAAAAGAAATCCTTAAGGGCCCTTATCTTTTTAGTCTTTGAAACTTCGAATGGGATAAGCGCAGAGGATCGTAAAAATGTCTCCCTGTCTATCGGGATTGCAAATTCTCTGTAGAATTTCTAAAAGTTCCTGGATAGAGATCCGAACTGAAGGGTTCTGAAGGAGGGAACCTCTGGTTCGACATTTTTATACTCTTCTCTTAGATATCCCGAAACTTTGGAAAAGCGCGAGAAAGAAAGCGAACTAAGAAGACGAAGCTGACTCTGCAAGTTGATTCTCTAATTCGACGTTTTCGAGAGCGTTCTTTTCGATCCTCTTTGAGCCACCCTTAGTATCATCCATCTCGCCCTTTTTCTGCTTATTCTTTAGCTTTGTAGTTGTCTCTTGTGCCTTCCAGTATTTCTATATATACTGCGCGAACCTCCCTTTTTTTATCTCCTTCGTCCTCTTCCTCTTCGGTATATCCCACGGGATACGCGTAATCCTTTCGATCATTTCGCGACGATATAAAAAGAGTACTTATGTCGGTTCAATTACGCCGGCGACCGGTAAGCCGAGTTTCTATACATCCTTCTTCGCCTCAACCCTCGTCCGCGATATCTTTCTTTTCTCCAGGACGAAATTTCGTTCTCTCACATTTTTGTCTCTGCTTGGCTTTGCGCTCCATTTCTTCTCATCTTTTTTCTCATCATATTTCTAATATTTCGTGTATCTGAGTTTCGCGAAAAAAAAGATCCCTCGTGACTCGGATATTTGTCGGGATTTATTTTTTTCCAATTTTCGGCCGAAAAAAATGCCCATCACATGATCAAGAGATGCTGAATTAAGGTGGTATTCTGGTCGAGAGTTTCGAAAAAATCAATTTTGTTTTTTGCATATTCTTAAAGTTTAGACCTTTAAGAATGTATCCTCGAAAGGAAATCTTCAAATTCCAATAATTTACTGAGTTATAGCTATTTTAGTAAAACGCAGCAGTTACGCTCGTCACGTCGAAGCGTAACTTGAAGGGAGTATTCTGGTCTAGAATTTTGAAAAAATCATTTTTTTTTTGCATATTTTTAAAGTTTACACCTTTAAGAATGTAGCCTCGAAAGGAAAATTTTCAATTCCAATAACTTACGGAATTATAACTATTTTAGTGATGCAGCATCTACGTTGTAATAAATCGACTCTAGATGTTTTTCCCAAAACTACTTTTCTCAACATGGCTGACATGATCTCAAGTTCGACTCAACCGATTTACTCGAAATTTTTCACCAAGCTTCAATGTATAAGCCTTTATCGCCCCTATCACTTTTGTACCGAAATTATCTTTTTTACTATTGTAGAAAAATTGAAAACTATGATAAAAAGAGTCGAAAAACGACTTTTTTGTTCAGACAGCCGCCATTTTGCGATTTTTTTTCCACTTTCTCTGAGGTACGCACTATAACGACATTCTTACTATTTTGAATTTTCCATCGGATGACTAGAAGGGTTGCAATCGTGTCAGCCAACACACCCCCCTTTTTACCCCCAACTTTACCAGCTTATAACTTACTTAATTTTAATTTTATTTCTCAAAATTTTTTTGTACATTGTCAAAATATTAACAAATATGTTTTTAAAAAACGAATGATGAAAATATATATTTTTTTTATAGAACTCAACAAAACGCTCAAAATGGTCCCTAGACCAGAATACCTCCTTACCTAAAATTTAAACTTAAACCTAAAATTTCTTAATGAAATAAAAAGAAGTGTGATTCGTCCATTCTTGAGCTGTTTTATTACATTTTCTGTCATTACAAGAAAATGTTTTCAATACAAACAATTCTTAACAAATATAATTTTTTAAGTTTTTCGGATAATCGAATAAAGCATTTTTCACGTTCTAATTCAAGTTTCCACCTCGAGGTAATTTTAAGTCATGGCCAATAAATTTGTTTAGGCAGTCTTATGCCGGATTTTCATCAGCATTAAAACTAAACAATCAATTCCTCTGACTTTGACGTTTGATCGACGGAAAAGCAAAGCAGCAAAGATAGCGGGAATTCAAATTTCACTGCATTGAATCATTAATCGACTTTCACGAAGGTTTCCACTTGAAATTTCGAAAGCTCTCGCATTGTAATCAAGTCTGCATGGGAAAAAATGTACAAAAAAATAAATAAATGAGGTTTACGCGAAATTGAACTGTCACTCTTCTACGACGTGCACGTGTATTTCGTATGACCCGTGGGACACGAAGCACTCTACCCAGCTTCATTCCTCTCTCTCTCTCTCTATCTCTCTCTCTCTCTCTCTCTCTCTCTCTCTCTCTCTCTCTCTCTCTCTCTCTCTCTCTCTCTCTCTCGCTCTCTCTCTCTCTCTCTCTCTCTCTCTCTCTCTCTCTCTCTCTCTCTCTCTCTCTCTCTCTCTCTCTCTCTCTCTCTCTCTCTCTCTCTCGTTTCCCAGCAAGAGATCGTGAAATTCCGCTTCTACACATATTGCCTTGCGAATATATAAACCGAACGATAATTGGGATAATAGATCGTGTGCTCAATCAGACGAGAGTTGCCGGGTGAGCGTTAAAGACTCAATTAAATTTTCCTCCCGATCTCTCGTTCCCTTCAATCTTGACATCTACCCGCATATATACATCTCGTAAAATCTCGATATCTATTCTCGATATTGATGGAATATAACGGCGTTATAGCAATCCTTCTCATATATTTTTGCCGTCAAATATTCGTCGAATCGATCAAAATCGATTCGTGCTGAAAATAAAACCGCGCAAGTTGAAGATTAACTCGCTGATCATGTTTCTGCATCTATGAGATTTCAATTATTTCTTCCGCACGGTCAAAGTTTTGTAAATGGGTAAGAATCAGGAGATAGCAATGGGCGAATTTTCAGTTTGCACAATTTTTTTTTTACATTTAATTTACCTGTGCAAAAAATAAAACTTATCGTTTGAATAATTGAAAACATTACATTTATTATTTTCTCTAAAACAAATTTCATCTTCATCTTAAGATTTCATCTGAAGATGAAGGACATCCTTTCATCTTAAGGTAGTAGCTGACGACCGAAATTTCGACGTTTTTTCATTAATTTTTTTAAATAACAAAATAAAATGTGATCGTTTTTAAGTTCTTACATGTTTTTACTTGTATCTTGGAGAATACAAAAAAAATGGATTACCTGATTTCACATGAATTTGCTTATAATTTTGTACGTCAAATTGGAGTCCTCGAATAAAAAGTGACTTGTTTCGGGGAAGCCTTCCGTAGTCATCTGTAATCAAAAATCCTAAGAGATTATCGTTTTGTAGGCTTAAATTCTAGTGCTCTAACCTATAATATGCATATTTTAAGGGAAAACAACGAAATGGCGGACTTGTGGACAAAAAGGTCTTCGAAATCGATTTTTTTTGATAAATTGTTTAAAAAATTCATTCATTATTAAAAAATGGAAAGTTTTAAAGGTCAAGTATTTAGCTATGTGTGTCTAAAATAACGGGTAAATTTTTTAGCCAAATCGGTTGTATAATTCGTAGTCAGTGCTTCCCCGTAGTTTCGAAAACATAGTTTCGAGAAAAGTGCGTTTAAAGATTTTGACAACAGATTTTGTATTGAAAAATTATACTTACATTAACCAGCTATGTCTGGTGCATAGAGCAATTCTTCCGTTTCCTCAAAGTTATCTCAAAGCTCTCTTCATTTTTCGAGAGATTTACTGTCTCTGCCGGTGATTGCCAAACCGCAGTAATTAATCATTTTTAATATTAACTCATTAGTTAATAGCTCTCTTTTTGTGGCTACAACTTTACGGTAACTTTTACAGTATATTCTTAAGATGTTTATCTTGCGAAAAATGAAGAAAAAAATCGATTTTTTTGAACCTGTCACCTGTCTTTAATAATCAATAAAAGTTGGCAGATGTTTCTCGGATAATTGAAAATTTTCGAAAATTCAATTTCGCAAGTTCACGAAGAGGAATGTAACAATCCAAGACCTCTTTTGTAATGTTCCCCTTATTTTTCTCTCACGATGCTGACTAGAAAACTTCTAACCTCACTTCTTGTGGTTATTTTAAATTGAATGTATATCTCGCAGAGTTGGAGTACGAACTTTATATATAACCGTCTACTTGGGTGACTATAAGTCCTGTTGCATAAAGCATGCTCGCTGGCCAGTGTCCACTCGAGCTCATGCACGAAGAAGAGCCTATACACCGACTCTATAATATATCTACTTTTTCTGCTCTTTACCTCCTTCTATCACTCTCGCTCTCATTCCACCACCCATACCCATACCCAACGCCAACTGGATAAGAAACTTTCCCCAGGTCAAAACCCGTTTCTGTCCTCATCGCGGAATAATGCATAACTGTAGGGCTGCAATTTTCCAGCTCGGATCTTCACCATACACGCACTTGATACAGGCTATAGTTTATCCAAAAAAATCCCTATTCCATGTATTTCTCAGTTATTCGCCAGTAATGAATTAGCCGATGATGTAAAACGTGATAGCCGGACTAGAAACACAAATATTTATTCTTATTTTTAAAAGAAAAGTACCGTGACTTTTGCCTTCATTTTAAGGCTCTACGACCCGTGCTGACATTTGTTGGGTTACCCCAGTTTCCTGTAAAATCTTGATCGGGATTTCTTAGGGATACTCCAATAAGAGCGTCCTTACTGGATCCCTGGCTGGCCCCAGGTTGATTCCTTAATATAACGTTAAAACTTTATTTTTGTTTTCATATTTTTTGTGATGATATTAATTGCGACTAATTATAGAGCGCGCTTTAGCAAGTCATTTGAACAACACACGTTCACACAATGTTTTAGTCATTAACAAAGCCAATGTGTGTATTTCAGGTGCCTTCCTAAAAAATGCCCATTTTAATCAATATAATTTATTTAACGATCATTCTTCATTAATCTGCTATGGGTCATTCAAGCATCAAATAAGATCCGCCCTGGATACAGTTACGGATTCGTTAGGGAGTCCCTGCTGGATTCCATTTTACAAACAGAAGGATCCTGATTTGTGACTAGGATGAATTACGGGAATCCAGCTGAAAATTCCGGTTATTCTTCATAAAGAAATCCCTCAATGCAAGACTTTTAAAAATATTTCCATTTTTAAACACTCAAGTCCACCGGTTAAAACTCTCTCGTCGAACAAATCCATCAAGTAATTCACTAAATATTGTCAAATCCTGGAAATTATAAATTTTTCCATGCACGGAAAAAAAATGATCAGTGAGAACTGCTGAGATTCCCATTAATTTTTACAGTTTTCCCCATCAACAGCGCCTCCTGGAAGGGCAAACAGTGAAATTTGCATATTTCTTTAATACAATATACAGATGTCACATATGACATAGTACACGCCCATCAGACGAATTTTTACAGTGTGGAACAGTAAAATGTACACTATGTAAAACGTTATATTTCTATTGTATCCGGTGAACTTTTTACACATTTCACATTGTAAAATTATCCAGGGCCCGTGAAAAAATTACAGTGTACATTGTAAAAATTGAAAAGAACGTAGCATATTTTGCAGTACGTTTTTTATTTTTCACTGAAAATACTGCAATTTCTAAAATCAATTATAGTATAGTAAAACGTTTCGATATTTGAATAAATTCCAGTTTATTCAAATATTGCAATAAACCGTTATTTATCCCCGCTCAGGCTCATAGCTACGAGAGCTTGTACTCGACTAATTAATCGTGAGATCAATTAATGAAGCAAATTTAGTTTAACCTCGCACCCATAAAGAGCACGAGCGTCACCGAAATGGAATGGTGATCTGTTAAGAAAATGTAGCCTTCAGTCCATAGGACTGCTCGACCACAGAACGCGGGCGATGTTTCAACAATTGTATGTCAATTGAGGACACCGATGTTGATATACATCGGACCTTATAGGTGCTCGGTGGCTCTCTCGCTGGCGCGAGAGGACGCGCCGTCCGACGCTATCTAGCGGATCTCGGGTGAAATGCAGAGATCATGGCACGCCGCAGGTCGTCCCGTTACAGTGCCACTCTGTAAAAATTGAAATTGACGTTGCATATTTTGCGGGGCGCATTTGATTTTTCACTGGGAACACTGCAATTTATAATTATGTAGTTTGAACATTCTACAGAGACCATTGTAAATTTTACAGTTCAAACACAGTGGATTTCGTCGTTTCTGCTTGTTATTTCTACTTTGTCATTTTTTTGCGGTGAACATTGCATTTTTTACAGTGTAAATCAGCATTTACAATGGTTTAAAAAGTAGAAACTACATTAAATCCATGAATTTATAATGGATTCCCAGTAAAACGCCTGAATTACAGTTCTGAACCGTATATTCTGCATTGAATTGAGTATTTTTCTAAATATTACACATGAATTGTCACTGATCATTTTTTTTCCGTGTGGCTATCTTATTTTTTGCCGCATTCGCACAGTAGTTGGAGTTGGTAGAGATGTGCCTTCAGTTTTGCAACAAAGCACCATCAAGACAAAATGTAACGCTGGAAATTTCTCACGAAACGGTGTACCGTTACGTTTTCCTCCGCATGCGACGTTTTCTTCGCAAAATAAGGGAAACCCATTGTAATACCGGAGGCAAAAATGTCTTGGGAATAATCCTCAGTAGCTGGCACTAATCTAGGTTCTAGATTACCGGAGCATCATAAAATCCAAACAATCAGCGTTACACAGCCCGGAGGCGGCTTATTACAGAAGACATTTCTGTCCGGGAAACGACGTGAACATTTCCAAGATTACAATTAACGAGAGAACAGGAACATGTTTAACGTTCTATATACTTGCACAAAATCTGATACTAATTTTTGGTGTCATTGTCATATTTACATGGACGATTCGCTATCATCCGACACTCATTCACAAACACGAATAGACAAATATTCAAATTATTCCTTCGTTTCTGCGTGCGTTAGAAATTCGTTGGGTGCGAATTGCCCAGAGCTCGGCCGCAGACGGGTTATAAATTTGTTTTTAATTAATGTGCAAATGAATGAGGGTCGCTCGGTAGCGAGCACTCGTCAAATTGTTGGCTTTCTGCGGTTTGGCATGCGAATCATACCGCACCCCTCTTTGAAATGAGAAGCCTCGGGCGGGAGATTTTGGCACGATTTGTCGATGGTAAAATCAGACTCAGATTTATGCCACTAGCTCGGGGCATTACATATCCAGAGCTTGTGAAATTATTTGATTGTTTCCCGACTGAATTGGATACGTGGCTGCAAATGATTATTTGACGAGTAACGTCAATTGACGTTTGAATCGAGCGAGCTGTGGGAAATCTTACTCATGTCTTTCTTCATTATTGACAGCAGAATCGATAACGAAAAAATTAGATTGATTCTAAATTTAGTACATGGGTCATTCCATGTCAAAGCGACCAATAGTTGAATCGACCCCTTTTGATTTTGATGAAATTTGGTCAAGATTTTTGATCATAAAACGAAGTTCTACCAAATGAAAAAATCAAAATTTTGTTGAAAATGCAAAATTTCACCAATTTTTCAAGTTTATTTTTTTAAATATCTTGAAAATTATTATAGTTACGAAAAAATCGTTCTGGGTTCGTCTTAAAGAGTGTACTTGGGGCTATGAAAAAAAAATATTCCGAAATTTTTTTTGAAAAATGATGAATTTGGAGAATTTTTGAAAATCGTGAAAATCCACGATCAACATTACATTTTTTGTTCAATTTTTTTAAAATGTAATACCATGTACCGATCTTGAAAGGTCCTGAAATTTTCAGAATTGTGTGTTTTTTGAAAAATATGAATTTTGAAAAAAAACTATTTTTTTTTACTTCTAAATTAAGTAAAGTTCAGCAATCATGTAATTTTTACTGCTTAAAATTACAAAATTGCATGATTCCTTAACTTTACTTAACTTGGAGGTGAAAAAAAAATAATTTTTTTTTACCCAAATTCAAGAATTTATATTTCAAAAAAACGCAATTCTAAAAATTCTTGGATCTTTCATGATCAGTACAAGGTATTATATTTAAAAAATTGAATCAAAAATTTAATGTTGATCGTGGATTTTCACGATTTTTGAAAATTCAGAATTCTCCAAATTAATCATACTTGATTCAAAAAAAATTTCGGTATATATATATATTTTTTTTTGTAACTCCAAGTATACTCTTTAAGATAAACCCAGAACGATTTTTTCCTAACTATAATAGTTTTCGAGATATTTGAAAAATAAACTTACAAAACTGGTGAAATTTTGAATTTTGCATAACTTTCGAAAAAAAAAATTACATTTTTTTCCTTTGGTAGAACTTCGATTTATTAAAAACGAAAACTTCTGACTAAATTTCATCGAAATTGAAAGGGGTCGATTCCAACTATAGGTCGATTCGACATGGAATGACTCTCATGAATTTATAGCTTTATTTGGAAATATTAATTTTAATCATTTTCATGGGTAATCATTGACGTGAACCTCCTTCAACGATGACTTGAAATGATGGTGACGACAAATAATTCGAATAACGTTTCATTTCATACACAAGCCGCGTCTTTCTTTTAGCAAACTCGAAATAAAAAATATTGTTCAATTATTTCAATTTGTAACCCCTCAAGAATGATAATTAATAAACTTAGGAAATCTCCATAGCTCTGGCATTTTTTGTTGTCGATAAAAATGTCGCAAGACTCAAACGGGATTCCCTCAGGATGTTGTGATGCAATCCGCCCAAAAATCCTAATTCAAGAAGGTAATGAAAATTATTTTTCCGAAATCTTTTAGGACTTTCGAGAATGAAGTACTGATAGGAACAATTTTCACTAGTAATTAAGCGAGACTGTCCGGTTGTATTACACTGTTAAAAAAAATATGAAATTTACAACACTTTTAATATACAACCGTCAATGAAATTCACAAACACGGTATATGAAATGCAAATTCTCACACATGTATAATAAATTTTAAAACGTATATTAATGTTAATACACGTATTTGAAATTTAATATACATCATTGAAAAGTGTATGGAATTTACAACATTTTTAATATACGTGTGTATATTAAAAATGTCACCGCCGTCTATGAAATTCACAAACACGGTATTTGAAATGCAAATTCTCACACATGTATTTTAAATTTCAAAACGTATATTAATTTTAATACACGGATTTGAAATTTAATATACATCATTGAAAAGTGTATGGAATTTACAACTTTTTTAATATACGTGTGTATATTAAAAATTCCACACCCGTCAATGAAATTCACAAACATATTCACCCGTAACCCCATCCTATCAGATCTACAGATTTGTCAGTACCCCAAAAATCCGCCAGGTGGCTACCTCTCGCACAAGCGAACCTGTTCCTCGGCGCTTATAACCTTTCCAAGCTCGCCTATGTTTGATATCCTTATTTTTCAATATGGATACTTATAATACATTGCGGTAAAACGTATGATGATCGAATCCCCGAAAAGGATTCTCATAAAAAGTGTAGTTTTTCTTTTACCTTCTGCTAAAGAAAAGACGAAGCTTTCGAAATTGTACACTGTTAAAAAAATCTGTATGAAAATTAATGTACATGTGTAGGAAGTTTTTTTGCAGATACCGTATATGAAATTTAATATACAGTGAATGAAAATTCATAGCCTCGTGTTTGAAAAATAAAAGCATGGCGTTGAATTTTAATATACCGATGTGTTTGAAAAATCATACACGTGTGATTGAAATTTCAGTTTCATGTATGCTAAATTTGTATATTAATTTTAATATACGTGATTGAATAGTAATATGCACGGAGTTGAAATTTCAATCAAACGTGTAAGATTTTTCAAATACATCGGTATATTAAAATTCAACGCCATGCTTTTATTTTTCAAACACGAGTCTATGAATTTTCATACACTGTATATTAAATTTCATATACGGCATCTGCAAAAAAACTTCCTACACATGTATATTAATTTTCATACAGATTTTTTTAACAGTGTATGTCAGATTATGTCAGAAAAGTTCTCCAGGACTCGATCCTTTGAAAAATGCCTTTGCAGAAGTGAGTAGCAAAACCAAAATCTAACCCAGATAATTATGTCAGATTGTCGATCGATCTCGTCGATACAGCATTATAAATTGACACTGTATCGTGGTATTTGTCTCAACAACGCTCATTCAAGTTTTACGCGTGACAACGAAGAGGATCATGATATTCGGCGACTGTTTGGTCATTTGGCAGTGCTATATACTTCCATCAAGTCCAGTAATTTAACGTGCCCTACTAAAGTGTCCATTATTTGCAATACGTAATATACAAGCCTCCCTTCCTCGTTCCAATACCAATGACATCGTATTACAAGCATGAGGCTGTCACACATATCGCTCGGCGAAGCCCAGGATTTAGGCATTTCGGTGAGTCCGATAGCAACGCAACAGCATAACCAATATAGCCAACGTGTGCGATCGTTAACACACGTTAAATCAAGCGTTACACGGTAATTGTTGATTGATAGCGAAGAGAGAGAGAGAGAGAGTCCGAGGGAGAGGAGTGGAAACTGCAGTAATATAATGGTGACGAACTGCTGGTGCGCCTGCTAATAATGGTTATGCTACATCGCTTCAAATGCGCGTAGCCCACTCGGTTATTATGTTACCTCGCTGCAACTGCATTCGCGTTACACTTGATACCGCATGCGTAAATACAAATTCATCGATGACAAAGGTTCTCGTAAATACAAACTGTTCTATGCAACATTAAGGCCCTGACTGTTCGAATTCGATGATTCTTTGTTCGGCGCGACTGGTTGAACAATTTAGTGGAAATTATAGTACGAATTCATGAAATTGCGAACATTTTTGGCGTGTTCGTTGAATTCCACATCGTTGCACAACCAACGATCCATTTTTCGCATGTCCTTGATGATCTCGGCCCTAAGTAGAGGGCTGACACTGATGGCTAGAATCGAAACGCAAACGTCTTTTTTTACGTCAAATTTCGCCACTCCTGGCGCTAGTAGTCCTCTGCTTGCCGTAAAGCGTTTGTAAGAAAACAACTAGCGCTGCGTACGGAATAAAAGAGGAACTAAAAAATACGGACAGAATATAGGGAGCACTTTGAAGTACTGGGCTAGATAGCGACGTCACCCCTCTGGCCCTAACTGAAAGTAGCTCGCAATGACCGAATTGAAAAGCGTCTTTTTTTTACATTACGACGAAACGATTTTACACTTATTTTAAAATTGCATCAAGATTTCGGTGCTGAGAAAATTTATTCAAATTTGAGAATCGATAGATGTTTCAATATCCTTTTTTTTCAAAATTCTGAATACAAATTTGGAAAAAAATATTTTTCTTAAGCTGAAAAAAATTATGGTTAGAAATGCCACATAATTTATTGTATATTATGGCAAATTGATCGCTATGGATGTTCTTAAAAATTAAGGACACCTGCGACAGTAAAAACTAAGGTCAGTTATCAACGATTCATGTGCAAATATCTGTAGGCCTGATTTATAAAATTAAACACTGATATTAGAATCGAACAAGTTTTTCATCAGTAATCAGTGTTTAATTTTATTAAGAATCAATATTGATTAACATTGATGGCTAAAAAATCTTAAAAGTATAGTAGATCAACGTATATCAAGCTTATTTTTGTTGCTTGCAGTTGGATAAATTGGGAACGAAGAAAGAGGTTTAGACCGGGAAAGAGGTTTATTCCAGGAACACAAAAATAGAAAAAAAAAATAGTATTGTTGTATAACATAAAAATTTCGAGAGGGTACAAGCAAAATTCAGCTGGTATAACGCCGCGAGACTCTTGGTAATTAACTTCATTAATAACACCAGCGTTAATTTTGCCGGCAGGCGCCACGCCAACAACGAGGATCTGGCATGGAACTGAGCAATTTTCGTTGGACCGGGGAAATTAGCCCCCAGGATCTTCCGGTATTGCTATCGGTGCCATATCCCGATATCACATACGCGGTATATATCCCCCATCGCGATTCACGGAATATATACGGGCAAACGATAACACATGATAACGATAATTGAGAAGGCCTGCATTCCGGCTGTTCCGCCAACTATAATAATCAATTCATCTATTTTCTATAATTATTCAAGACTTTTATAGATCCACATCTTTCGAATATTTCGAATATTCAATTTGAGGTGAGGTGCAAAAAATAGCGCATATTTGTAATTTTTTGAAGATGATGGTAATCATATATTCAAGAACTATTTCAATTAGCAATGGCGTGCTAATAAAAAAGCATACAGTCAGATTTAATCTAGGAAGTCAAAAAAAAAGCAATTTTTCAAGACACCGGTAGGGTCTATTTTTTTAGCAACTTTCAAAATTCCTTAGCGCTGCCCAAATCAAGGAGTTACGATTAATTTCGCAGCATTTTCTAAATAGTTGCGTGTTGTACGGATTCAAAAACAAAATTCTCTTTTCAGGTATAGAAACCGGAGTTATGGGCCCTTAAAGTATCGGTTTTGGGATGTTTCTCGAAACTTGGTGTGACCAAAATGCTTTCGAATATTTTTGACGATCGATCCGTGATGAATGGCTGTTTTTTTAATTCTTCAAAATTGATAAAAATCAGAAGCAGATATGTGGAATAAAAACCATAATGGGTTATCTCGTCAATTCAGTTAAAATCGATTGTTTGTAGTAAAATAGAAGTTTGTTGAGAACTTCAACAAAATTCTTTTAGGATTCTTCTGAATGATCCTAGATCAACATTTCAAGTAATTGAAATGCTAAACTAGAACAAGTCGGTATTCTGGTCTAGAGACATACATTTTGAGCATTTTGTCGAGCTCGATAAAAAAAAATAATATTTTTACCATCCTTTTTTTTTACAAAATATTTATTAATATTTTGACAATGAACAACAAAAATGTCGAGAAAAAAATGAAAATGGAACAAGTTATAAGCTGGTGAAGTGGGGGCTAAAAAAGGGGGTGAACTGGCTGACACGATTGCAACCTTTCTAGTCATCCGATACAAAATTTGAAAAAAGATTCTTTATATCACTCAGTACAATAATGGACGCTTTTACGTCCGCAAGCGGACCCCGTGTAGAAATTTTGGTAGGGAAAAACTTCTGCCCCTGACTTGCCCTCCCTAACTAATGTAGGGAAATGATCCGCTCATCCTAACAGGCCCTGTTTAGCCATGTAACACCTGGCTGGCCATTTTCGGATCCGGCGATCATGATCAGGCCCCTATGACGATATGATCCGGCCCTAGCAGATCCTGATCAGGCCCCTAAGATTTTTAGAATCATGCCCTTAAAGGCCCTGATCACGGTCGCGATCATACACCGAAGCGCTTTTTGAACAATTCGTTTTTACGAGGTACTCCTTTTTCAATGTATGCATCTTATTATTTATTTCGAGGCAACCCTTTCTTAGGGTACACTTTTCTTTTGGCAATCCTCGAAGAGAATATTAGATTCCGAGTGAACGGAAATTCTCTACGAGAATTAAATAAATAAGTACAATTACATAAGACGGCAGGAACTCCTTGTATGGATTCTTCCGACATCGACTTCTGCTAACATCCGTGCTCGCACCCGTCTATATAAGCATACTGAACACATTATCCGTATGCGAGTTCAACGGTTGCTGTCCTGCGCCATCTCGCGTCAAGTCTCGGAACTAATGCGATGCGGTTCGTCGTGATAATAATAATCCTCTGCCTACGTAACGAACTTGTGACAGGCGCACAATTGCTTGTTATTCTCGCGGGATAAAAGTAAATAATAATTAAATAATAATAATAATAATAAACGAGGCAATGATTGTTAATTTATTATTATTGTTATTACTATTATTGTTATTTATTATTATTATTATTATTATTATTATTATTATTATTATTATTGTTATTATTATTATTATACTACTGAAAGCCGATATACAAATAATTTTATTTTAATAAATACTCAGGGCAATCCAATTAGTTTTCACATCAGAGCCCTGCCAGGGTAATAAAATAAAAATATGTTTTGCTTAAAAGTGTAAAAATAACGTCGTCGGAAACTGTTCATATTCTGATCATGCAGGGCACTGGTAATAAGTGATTATTATTTCAATGTAATAACTAGGGACCAGGTCGTTAAGTTCCATGTCAGGGCCCTGCCAGGAAAATCGGATCAGGCAGGGCGGATCAGGGGCAAGAATCAACTAATGGTTGCCCTATCACATTTCTACACGGGACGTGAAAACGTCCATATTGCACCTCGTAATATAAAATATCGTACATGACTCGTCAGAAAATGTTTTTACGTCCTCGTGATGTAATGTACTATAGATACTAAAAATGTCGTTATAGCCCCTACCTCAGAAAAAACGCGAAAAAAAAATAATTTCGCACAATAACGGGTATCCGAACAGAAAAAGGCATTCTTCGACTCTTTTTCATTGTTTTTAATTTTTTTACTGTAGTAGAAAAATAATTTTGATACAAAAGTGGTAAAGGCAATAGACAGTTATACATTAATGATTGGTAAAAAAATTTTAGTAAATCGGCTGAGTATCGAACTTGAGATATCATGTCACCCGTGTTGAGAGAAGTAGTTTTAAGGTGAGGCTAAATACCGACATTATTACTGAAGCCCTACATTATCGACTCAAAATCGCTGTCCAAGCGTTTTCCAATACCGGTGGATGAATATCAATGAAATTTATGAATGAATTATGAATGAATTGCAAAATGCAAATACAAATCATAAATCAACGTTTTTTTTAATTGCCACTGACTTGTCAGACAGTTTGGATAGAATCTGATGAGAATAATATTTATTTCATGAGAATTCCACATGGGGCTGCCCTCTTTCGGATTTCTGTGAACTTGATTTCGCCATTTTGTTCTTCGATAATACACTAAATTTATCAACATTTATCTTGTGATTTGGATTCCAAAATTACGTCCCGGTTTTTTCATAAAATAATGTCGAAGACGTATCGAGATTCGTACTTTGGTGTTCGTCATGGAGCCCCACTCTTAGTTTCAGCCGAAATGCAGTAGGAACATTATAATTTAATATTTTCAATTACAGATTCCTGATGCTAATCGGATCATTAACTGTTTTTTGTTTTTCGAAAAAATTTTAGTGGGGCTCCATTTGTGCCATAATTCTGATGATACTGTCAAAATTTTAGTGATTTTCATCCATTCGTGGCAGAGCAAGTTTGGAATCCATTTTCGAGGTGCTAATGTCGGTAATTAGCCTCCCCTTAAGAAAAACGTCTATAGGCCGATTTGCTCTGACGTGACGGGCGTAGTTGCAGCGTCACTCTAAAATAACTATAACTCCTCAAATTATTGTAATTTACAAATTCCTTTTCGAAGATATATTCTTAACAGTCTAAACTTTAAGAACAGGCAAACAAAAATTTGTTCAAATTCTAGACCAGAATACTCCCTTGAAAAAATATAAAAAAAAAAAAAAAGATTTTTCGTCATAATATACATCCCTCCAAAGAGAGAGAGAAAAAACCGCAATAAAAAATCAAATAACTCACGGTTTCGTAATCTGATATATCTTGTACTAAATATAATTGAAGCGAGCCGCCAGACGATCGCTTATTAAACTACTCTCCTAATTAAACTTCAATATACGCCACAAGCAATGCCCATGATTTGAAAAGGGCTCCAAGAGAATCGCACACTATATCATATACTTCTAACTTTGTTACATGAAACGCTTTGGTAATATATATAAACAGCCTCTCGTTTGTCCTGCTCAGTGTATCGTGAACCGCAGATGAAAAATATCGATGAGAAACAGCGAAGAGGATCCTGACGAATATCCTTTTAACACGATCTCCATTTTTTTAATGGAAAATCCATTTGTTCATTTATTTCAAAGATAATTGTTTTTCACATTTTGACGATGCATTTTTTGAAAATGAATTTTTTCCCGGTTTAAAAACAATCAACTATTTCCGTGAAACGCATTTTTCTGCACAATCAATTAACCATTTTTTTGTTTTTTTTCTGTTCCAGGTATGTATTGCTGGAAATTAAAAAACAAAAAATATCTCATGTCTGCTTTTTCATCGAGGAAAATACGCATACTGACGAAGCTTTCATTTCGTGAGTACAAAATTAATTGAGACAATGTTCCACATATCATGATTCGCGAGAGTTTTTGCGAACTCGTTAATGATTGGCAAATACTGTATAATACATTTCACCGCCAATATCAACCCTCGTAATATTTTATCGTAATAATGGTAAAAAGTAATAACCTGAATTTGACTTATTTCCGTAAATCGGTGGCGTAAAGCTGTAA
This sequence comes from Alloplasta piceator, assembly GCA_946863875.1. Taxonomy (NCBI): domain Eukaryota; kingdom Metazoa; phylum Arthropoda; class Insecta; order Hymenoptera; family Ichneumonidae; genus Alloplasta; species Alloplasta piceator. The sequence goes on from OX333072.1 coordinate 23,635,647, forward strand.
AATTGTTGTATTGAGAGCGAATATCCATTGAACGAAATCCAAACTAGCACGTCTCACCAATTGCACAGCCAAAGAGCCGAACTTGTTGACCCCATTTTGTAATTGAAACGAACATTCAGGCATCCGTTAACAATGAGGGGTTATTTCTACCTCCCTCCTTTTTTTTCAACATAACGAAATTTCATGAGCCTCGTGCAGCACCAAATCCATTGTTGTTGCCTATAATTCCTGGTCAAAAAAGTGCTCAGAGCTTTCCGTATAAACGTGGTGGTGTTGTAATTGAGCTACCTTTGATTATTCGTCCACCATTTTTTTTCGGTACACGAGAAATTTTTGCTTCAAGTGCGAATAATAATTGAATTTCTTGACCTTAAAAATGTACAGTGGACAAGAAAGAAATTTTGCTTTCATCCTTCAAGAATTGGTGAATAGTAGAATGAAAAAAGGAGCAACGCCATTGATTTTTTTTAAACAATACGTATGATTTATTGATTCTATTTTTTATACAAATCTGCCAAATACAATTGTTGCTAATTACGAAGTGATTGCATTTTACTAATTATCGTATTTTTCAGTTTAGCAATAACATCGAACAATTATTTATTGATTCTTATAAAAGTCATTTTGGAAATGGCCTGTTTGGTTTTTTCTTGAAACGGAAAGCATCACAGAATTTTCCATTTTCATGAAATTATCTTGATCTAGAAATTTGTTTACATATCATGAGTTGAATTAATTTTGAGTTTTTGATAAAAGCAAGACTTTGAGAATAATTAACTATTTATAAAAACGACGATATATATTTAATATCGAAATGCCCTTTGAAATATTTGCTCGTAGAGTGGTGAAATTACAACACCACATTTTGACACAAAGTACATATATCCCGAAAGCTCGCCCCCGGCAAACGGGGTTAATACGAGGCACGTTTGATGTAATGATAAATATGTTAAGCTCACGTAGATAATACCATATATCGACATTTATCGTTACTATTACACGGAATATATTATCCGTTGAGACTAAAACTGGGATACGATCGAGACGCACTACGTTCGTGATCTCACCCTCCGTGCTTTTCTTGTTTGATCTACTCTCATCCTAAAATCCAACCGGAAGTCGACTCCGTGCATCGACATTGTATATCCCTGGGGGGCTATATTCCTCGCATCAAAAGTAAACACACACGTGCATCACGTAAACGTGTGAGGGTTGCTCTACCTACAAAAGTTAACTAGCCTATATTAGGGTGGTCCTTATTTAGGGCTCGGACGCATTTTTCATCAGATGCCCCCCAAATCGACTCCAAATTATTCAAAAGCAATACCCTAATTTTCCAGATTTTTATCTAAACTCTAAACCCTCCCGAAAAGAGGGTAGATTTCCCCATTTGATATACACGTATTTCGGTCATATTCTCAGGATATATTTTATTCCAAGTGTAATAATTTTTTTTTAAATCGGTAACTGCAAAATTTTAGTGTTCATTGGTGCTACTATTTGAGGAAAAATTCACATTATCATACGGATCAATCTAGATGAATTGCAATTCGTCTAAATTCACCCGTATGATAATGTGAATTTTTCCTTAAATAGTAGCACCAATAATCACTAAAATCTTGCAGTTACAGTTTTTTTTTTTCAATTTTACATTCAGAATAAAATTTATCCTGAGAATATGGCCGAAACACGTGTATTTCAAATAGGAGAATCTACCCTCTTTTCGGAAGGAGTTAGAGTCTAGATAAACATCTGAAAAAATTAGGTTAATGTTTTTGAATTATCTGGAGTCGATTTGGGGAGCATTTGATAAAAAATTCGTCCGAGCTCTAAATAAGGACCACCCTAGTGTATATACGGGGTTACGTTAGAACCGATCGAGGAAAAAAGCTCTCTCGTGTGTATATTCACGCCTTAAAACCCTCCAGTTTCAGTTTACACGAATTATAACTGTACCTGAGAAACATCTTTCTTGCTGCTTTTCATTATTATTCACGTGTGACATCACGAAAAGCCTTTCAAACTCTTATACGATCCACCTGAATGACGATAAGCTAAAGTACCATAATACACAGGTTTATGCATATTACGTCGATAAAGCTCGGGACGAAGAGCTTCTAAATCTCAATCTACATCATCACTGGTTGTAATAGAGTTCTGATAAGGTTGTAACATAATTTTAATACGTTCCAATCATGCCGCATACGATCCGTTCCCAAAATCTGCCAAAAGTCTATTCAATAAATTTATCGAAAATTTATAATTCACTTGTGTTCTATCGAAATTCAAACTCAACAAATATAAAAATTACCCAAAAAAGTTCATAATATTTTGAGGACTCTCTTGACATTATACCGACTCTTATAGAAAAACTGCTAACCACAACTATAAAAATCGTTGCTCCAACTAAAAGCGTTATAACCTTAAGTTAGTTAAAGTCACAATTTTTATAGTTGTAGTTGCTTGACTTTTGATTGTACTTATACAAAATCAGGTAACCACAACTATAAAATCGTAACTCCAACTAAAAGTGCAAACCAAGCAATGAGTTATAGTTAAGGTCACTATTTGTGTAGTTGTGGTTACCTGATTTTTGGTTAGGGTTACTCTAAAATCTGAGGAGGATTCTCCCTACTATAAATATTTCATAGCAGCTCAAAATAAAAATATGGTAACCACAGCAGATATTAAGATTATAGCTCCAACCAAGAAAACTCACTTAATACAAAGTTAGTTGGTTACTATTCGAAAAATTGTGGTTACCGTACTTTTTATTGGGTTTATCTGGGGTTATCCACAAAATCTGAGGGTTTCTCAAATGAATAAGGCATTTCTTTCAATCCACGATTCTTCCTATTTTTTCTCGATTACACTCACGGAAAAAAAATGATCAGTGAGAACTGCTGAGATTCCCATTAATTTTTATAGTTTTCCTCATCAACAGCGCCTCCTGGAAGGGCAAACAGTGAAATTTGCATATTTCTTTAATACAATATACAGATATTACATATGACGAGGAACATGCCCATCAGACGAATTTTTACAGTGTGGAACAGTAAAATGTACACTACGTGAAACGTTATATTCCTGTTGTATGCGGTGAACTTTTTACACATTTCACATTGTAAAAATTATCCAGGGCCCGTGAAAAATTTACAGTGTACATTGTAAAAATTGAAAAGAACGTAGTATATTTTGCGGTACGTTTTTTATTTTTCACTGAAAATACCGCAATTTCTAAAATAAATTATAGTATAGTGAAACGTTTCGATATTTGAATAAATTCCAATCTATTCAAATATTGCAATAAACCGTTATTTATCCTCGCTCAGGCTCATAGCTACGAGGGCTTGTACTTGACTAATTAATCATGAGATCAATTAATGAAGCGAATTTAGTTCAACCTCGCACCCATAAAGAACACGAGCGTCACCAAAATGCAATGGTCTTCTGTTAAAAAACTGTAGTCTTCAGTCCATAGGACTGCTCAACCTCAGAACGCGGGTGATGTTCCAACAATTGTATGCCAATTGAGGACGCAGATGTTGGTATACATCGGACCTTATAGGTGCTCGGTGGCTCTCTCGCTGGCGCGAGGGGGCGCGCCGTCCGACGCTACCTAGCGGACCTCGGGCGAAATGCAGAGATCGTGGCACGCCGCAGGTCGTCCCGTTACATGCTACACTGTAAAAATTGAAATTGACGTTGCATATTTTGTGGAGCGCATTTGATTTTTCACTGGGAACACTGCAATTTCTAATTATGTGCTTTGAACATTCTACAGAGACACTATTGTAAATTTTATAGTTCAAACACAGTGGATTTCATCGTTTCTGCTTGTTATTTCTACTTTGTCATTTTTTCGCGGTGAACATCGCATTTTTTACAGTGTAAATCAACATCTATAATGGTTTGAAAAGTAGAAACTACATTAAATCCATTAATTTATAATTGATTCCCAGTAAAACGCCTGAATTACAGCTCTGAACCGTATATTCTGCATTGAATTCAGTAATTTTTTAAATATTACACATGAATTGTCACTGATAATTTTTTTCCGTGCTATTTTTTCATCGACCAGAATCTGGAGTATGGGCGCCACTCTCGGTATTTTAAGCGACACGATGCTGCAGCAACCTCGGTGGTATTCTCAAAATTCGTAACATTGCTATTTCCGTGTCCCGTTTCGGAAAATCTAGTTTATCATGTAGGCTTGTCGTGCAAAATTGTTTCATCGGTTCAGGCACGTGAGATACATCTATCCTCCGCACAGCATCGCCGGAAATTCGTCGAGAGACAGAGAGGGAGGCTTGTCCGGTATTGTATATTCGAACGATAGACGGATACTCCGTTTTTGTGAAAATCCCCCGCGTCAGATAAACTCACACTCTGGGCACGACCAGGTATCTCCGTGTGTGCCCAATTTTCGGGAAATGGCGGTCACTCGTTCATCCCCATATATACATATATACATGTATGTTATATATTTATTCTCTCAATCCATCGGCTCAGGACATCAAACTTGATGACACATTTCATTCACGTAGATCACATCGCATTCGCATTTTATTGCACTTGGATATACGAATTCGCAATTTTCGCCGATTGGCTTGGATGATGGACGCGTTTATGAAAATCGATTCGCTTTTATGCTGACTCGAAACGAGCTATGGTGCGTCGAGATATTGCATTTTAAATCTGTTTGCAAAAGTTTTTTTTATTCTTTTGAATTAATTGATTTTTTTTCCAATAAATTGAGGAACTGGCTTGGAAAAATTGAGGTTTCAATGATATCACTTAATTTGGCAAATAAAAAAGTTTCATTTGAATGAAAAAAAAAATTAAAAAAAAGAAAACCTTCGTAGGCTTTTATTAGTACAGAATCGTTGGATAAAATTGACAAAAAAAATGGTCGCTTAAAAAGCTAACCCAATTTAATAACCTGATCGAATAATCATGCCTTTCGATTCAAAAGCACGAATTTTTGTAGGATTTTTTCACGAGACATCGTTGGATGTAAAAAATAATGAGGAAGATACAATTTTGTCAATTGTAAATACATAAATTAATTACTTTCTCGATTTCTGGGCTTAAAATAAAAAATGGCAGACAAATCGAAATTCTCGTACCAGATTGCAGGTGAACGATGTTGAAACTACCCTCGAACATATACATGGTTCATTCCATGTCAAATCGACCAAGAGTTGGACTCGTTTGAGCAGTAAAAGTTTCAATTAATGACAAGAATGTAAAAACAGAAACATAATTAAATTAGCATTATTTATTGATTGGTAAAGCGTTGTTTATGTTTTTATATTCTTATGTAATTAATTGAAATTTTTACTGCTCAAAATTACAGAAATTCATGATTGCTCAACTTTACTTAACTTAGAGGAAAAAAAAAATTCTTTTACCAAAAATCAAAAATTCATATTTTTGAAAAAAAAAACACCATTCTGAAAATTTCAGGATCTTTTAAGACAGTACAAGGTATTATATAAAAAAATTGAACCAAAAATTTAATGTTGATTATGGATTTACACGGTTTTTGAAAATTTAAAATTCTCCAAATTCATCATTTTTCAAATATTTTTTTCGGAATATTTTTTTTTTCTTAGCCCTAAGTATACTCTTCAAGACGAATTTAGAACGATTTTTCGTGACTACAATAATTTTCGAGATATTTGAAAAATGCGAAATTTTGAATTTTGCATAACTTTCGAAAGAAAAAATTATTTTTTTTTCTTTGGTAGAACTTCGTTTTATTATAATCGAAAACTTCTGACCAAGTTTTATCGAAATTAAAAGGGGTTGTTTCCAACTCTTGGTCGATTTGACATGGAATGACCCACATATATATCAGTTCTTAATATCCACCCCACTTAGTCACGGTCATTACGAATGAAATAAATCTGCGAAAAGGTAATATTTGCAATGTATCATCAAGGTGGACTTGCCGACTAGACAATGCTATACATATATACCGCAATATTACATATCAGCTGCTAATATATCAACTTCCAGCCGTAGGGTGAAGTAGAACGAGTGGGAACGTATACAAACGCAAAACACAGTAGAAAGGGCAAGCCAGACGGCGAAATAGGGTTGGGGAAGCGTCCCGATGATTAATTAACGCTCGCTGAACGTTTTGAATATGCTGCTGGCTCTGGTTTTCACGTGAAAGTAAAAAAAAAATCCCTAGGGGCTATCGTGAACATGGATGGCAGAGAGAGAGAGAGAGAGTCTAGAAGGGTAGCAAAAAAGGGAGACGTGTATACATATATATAAAAACGTAAGGGTGCGGGGGGTAGTTTGAAGGAGGGTGAAGCTGGTGCGTTACGAAAGAGTTGACGTAATTAAGTGTCGCGAGGTTGAAAAATGGCGTCAACGTGTGCCTCCAAACGAGTATATACATTCTTTTTCTGAAAAAGATGCTGTGCAAAATTATCTCACGTTTTGCTCCTTCAAGGGCTCAAAGTTTTTCCTCCTTATCGGTGCTTCGATCATGAAACAACCAATCTCAAAATTTCATCTAAAGTCGTATTTAACGTACAGAAATGTGTTCTGATAAGGGATGCTCCGGATTGCCGCCATTTTGAATACTTTTTAGCAGCTTCCACGAGCGCGAAGCGCAAAAGATGACGCGAAATAGCCGGGGGCAGAAAATAGACACCACAGCTAAATGGAAAAGGGTCGAGAGAAATCGCTGAGTCTTCTTTCTCTCTCTCTCTCTCTCGTCGAATGATTAACGAGCGTCGAGCGTTTTGATTACCTCAACGCCGCCGACGCACCACGCGTATGAAGTTTTCGAGACCATCGCAGAATTACTACAGAGAAGGACAGAGAGGGGGAGGGGGGAGGAGTGGGAGAATGCTCGAGGGTTTTTGGGGTTTCCTCCCTTACTCCACTCATCTCCGGAGCGTCGAATATAAGAGAGAGAAAGAGAGAGAGAGAGAGAGAGAGAGAAAGAGAGAGAGAGAGAGAGAGAGAGAGGGAGGACGGGTGTGAGCCAGAGAGAACGGAGGGAGAACGGTCATGCAATTATAAGATAAATCATTTGTAACTTTGAATGGTGCGCTCGTGGAACGAGAGTGGGGTTAATCCCTTGGGCGTAAGTGAACGGCTCGTGCGAGAAGCGCGTGGGATAGGTTTGAAGGGTATATGGTAGAGGGGCGGAGGTAGACAAAAAAGACCAGAAGATGAGGAAACGCAGGGGCGCAAAAGTGGTGTTGATGACGTTGAGGAGGCGAAATGAGGGGAAGCTAGAAGGATGGAAAAATGAGGAGAAATGAGAGGGTGCATGTTTTCACAGTCGAATTAGAAAGTGATAAAAGCAAGAGAGGGTAAGAAAATGAGATACAGTGGAATATTTTTATCTCTATTTCGCACCATCGAAGTCAGAGCTGAGCAGTACTTGAAGTATCCGGTTCTTGCGACGTACTTGCAATACTTAAGAAGTACTTCAAGTACTGTACTTAAATTTTCAAGTACTTACCCTGTGCTTCAAGTACAGTACTTAAAATTTCAAATACTTTTTCAAGTGCAAGTATCAAGTAATTGAAGTACTGTACGTAAATTTTCAAGTACTTGGGCTGTACATCAAGTGTAGTACTTAAAATTGTAAATACTTTTCTGTATTTCAAGTACTTTTTCAAGTGGAAGTATCAAGTGTTGTACTTAATTTTAAAGTACTTCGCCTGTACTCCAAGTGTAATACTCAAAATTTCAAATTCTTTTCTGTACTTCAAGTACTTTTTCAAGTACAAGTATAATGTACTTTTGAATGTATCTTGCTGATTTCTGTATGTACAAAGCCTTTGAATATGTAATTGAAAATGATATTTTGTGACGTATGGCCATACTCTGTCCCTCAATTGTCGTCTACGACAGTTTTTTGAAGATGAACACGAAGTTGGAGTAGTTTTAACAATCCATGTGTTATATTCTTTATTTCTTCTTTTTCAAATCTGTATCAAAATAAATCATAATTACAATCATCAATGCTATTTTTGAATTACCTTTAATTCTTTGTTTAAATACCTCCGTACCAATCTGCCTTAGCCCAAACTCAGTGTATTGCACAAGGTGAAAATATGTTTTGATACAAAAAGTACTCGAATAAAAATCAAATGAGAATAAGAAATCGAATGTAAGTACTAGAACTTACGAGTTATACCTGGAAACTTGAAAAGTACTTGATACTTGTTACTTGATTTTTCAAGTACGTGTACTTCAAGTATTTTAAATCAATTTCAAGTACTTACTTCATTTTTGTACTTCAAGTACAAAGTACGTAGTACTTCAAGTACTTACTTCATTTTTTGTACTTCAAGTACAAAGTACGTAGTACTTCAAGTACTTACTTCATTTTTTGTACTTCAAGTAAGAAGTACGCAGTACTTCAAGTACTTACGGTACTTTGTACTTAGTACTTGAAGTACTTTCCGGTACTTTGCCCAGCTCTGATCGAGGTACATTGACATCTTCGCCAGTTATTACTTTACCGACAATAATTTCTACCATTTTAAACTCCATCTGGCAATAACTCTACCAAAATGAAAAAAATCACACGTTTACATCTTCATTGATTATTACACTGACCAATCAACATCACCACCGGAATTTAGTCTTTCCGTATGTCCCTACCATTTGAAACTCCACCAAATTATAATTCTACTAATAACATTTAAAAAAATTATCTATGCAGGAAAGCAAGTGTCTCAAAACATCTGTACCGAATAACAAACTGTAAAAAATAGACTGTTCAATATCGCCAAATTGAGCAAATTGACAGCATAGTGCGGAAGTGATACGAATATTAAAATGTGATGGTTACAAAAAAAATGAAACAAAGGATTTATGTACGTCTCTACCGATTATTACTCTATTAAAGAATAACGACCAGAATTTAGCTCTCCCAACATGTCTCTACCAATTGCAACTCCACCAAATAATAACTTTAGCAGATATTGTGCGTATATTGTAACGGGTAGAGATGCCACGTTCCTGCGACAGAGTGGGGATAGCTCTTGGCCTTAAGGTTGCTTAGAAGCAAATCACGTTTAATGAGAAAATTCTGAAAATTTGGTATGTTTTTCAATGAAGTATTTAAAAGGTCGTGTAAATATTTCACGACGATTTGGAAGCTCGTTATCGGATAATTGAGATTAACAAATCAAATAAAATAAAATGTAGTCTTATGGAAACTGATATAACTTTGCGATAAGTTTTTTTTTTTGACCTCTCAATTTTTTAAAATCCACAATATACTGAAAGCAACGGAAAGAAAACGAAGTTTATTGATAAATATTTTTTTTATTTGTTTAAAAAATTGTTTTTAACAAAACGTTAATTTCTCAATAACGAGCTTCCTAATCGTCTTGAAATTTTTACACGACCTCTTAAATACCTCATACACTGAAAAGTACTGGTCTGCCGCAGCAACGGTATTTTGTTTAGCTGTCAGCTGGTGGTAACTCGAGCTAAACGTACTGCCCCGATCGCCAAATTTTAATACTTCATAGTACCGCTACAATGATATTGCCGTTTCAAGCATTAAAACTGGCGCTAGAGCGTTACCTTATATAGCTGATTTGCCGATACCAGTGAATAGGCGCTATAGTATGCATGTGAGCGTCGCGAGCGTGTGATGTCACAATAATATTATGTTTAATTACTTTTTGTAATAATTTATGTTGTCTTTGAAATACATTCTTACGTCTAATATCAAACTGTTACTCATTTTCCTAATATTATTGTTATTTAAATTTTCATTATTTTCATATTTGATATTACATACATTTATAACCTAAATATTCAATTCAATCACGCGAGAATAATCAATAACGATTAATAATTAAAAAATATAATATTTTTAATTAATAATCCTTATCGATTGAATATTTAGGTTATGAATATATATTTTTCTCATACGGTGGTTATCCGGCATATATCTGGTTGAATAAGAAAACAGGATATACTTTCCATCCAGATATATTGTTTATCTACGATTAGCATGCCGGTTGGCCACCGTGCGCAAATCGCGATTGCCCACCGTCAGCAAACTAAAATATAGCTCGTGGGCCGATACGAAATGGCTCGGCTCACAGTTGTGCTTTGGTGGGGACCGTAGCGGTAAAGTTTGCGGAGGCTTACCAAAAAATAGCCACTGCGGCAGTACGTTTTTTTCAGTGATAGCGCAGAAACTCTTGAGCGTGGTATAATCATCGTTCATATTGAAGAACGGAAGAGAAACGAGAAAAAGAAAGGGCGAGAGAGTGGAGAAACGGGGTTGTGTGCGAGTAAAAAGCGCGTCGCGTTAATTGCGACACTTTAAGGGGATTAAGCGAGCATTGTTGTTGGTTAATTGAGAGACGACTCGAGCGCCAAGATTGGCATTTGCGAATTTATCATACGATCTGGAAAGACGCTTGAAAATGAAGAAGGGAGCGTCGAAAGAGGTAAATATCCTCTCTGTCTCTCCCTCTCGCTCTCACATTGTCATTTTCATATCTCGAGACTCGACGAAAGTGAATCCCACAAGCGACAGCGAGCGAGTATTAATTAAACCAAATTGCCAAGGAGTGTGCAGAAATCTCGCAATGGAAGAATTCCTCGTAAAGAAAGGGTTAGTTTTTTCATGATGAAACGATATTTCAAACCAATTTGAGCGAAAATGTTATTGTAAAAAAAAATATTAAGCTATCGTTATCGCGATAGCCTCTCTGTCAATAATAAAAAACCTGTCAACGATTTATTTGCCATTGATAAATATAAAATTGAATTAATGAAAAAATTTAGATGCAATTTTTTTGAAATTAAATACACGTTGGAGAAAAAATCAAAAAATTGTAGTTTATTGGTACTAATTGAGGGCATTTTTGTTATCAGAACATTAAAATGATTCTAAGAAACCCTAAAGATATTATAAAGGGACGAAGACTCTTGAATATTAAGATTAAATGGAAGGACATCGTAAATTTTTTTTTAATCGCGTTAAATGAAACTCCGTTGCACATGTTTGACGTTTCTGACTGTGAGAAAGAAGCATCCTCCATGTGCACTTTTTTTTCTGCCCGAAACAAACGATCCACTGTCCGTTGTTTTCACGTTGCCCATTTCGTATCTTCTGTTTTCTCTTTCCTCACACGTGCTTTGAAGATTCGAGGGAACGCCGAGATATCTCGTCTCATTCGTTTGGATGGGGAAGACTGAGGGAATGAAGAGAAAAAAGAAATTACCGAGAGCACAATGCCCGCGATTGTTTGTATCGCGATAAATTCCTTAGTCTGATGAGAAAGCAGCCGGAGAGCGATCAAGAGAAAGAGGGAGATTAACAGAGAGAATGAGAAATTCAGAGAAAATGCAGAATGAGCGAAACTCAGTTTCTTCTAGTACATTTAAGGATGTTGAGTCCCAAATCGCAAATGATGAGAAAATTCTGAAAATTTGGTATGTTTTTGGATGAAATATTTAAGAGGTCGTGTAAAAATTTCACGACCATCAGGAAGCTCGTTATCGAACAATTAACATTAACAAATTAAATTAAATTGAATGTAGTCTTATGGAAACTGACATAATTTTGCGATAAGTTTTTTTTTTATTCGTTTAAAAAATTGTTCTTAACAAAATGTTAATATTTTAATAACGAGCTTCCTAATCGTCGTGAAATTTTTACACGACCTCTAAAATACTTCATACAAAAACAAACCAAATTTTCAGAATTTTCTCATCATTTTTCATTTTAACCCTTAAGAAGGTTGAAGTAATGATGATAGAATTCTGAAAATTGAATATGTTTTTACATGAAGTATTCAGGAGATCGTGTAAAAATTTCACGACGATTAAGTAGCTATTTATTGAACAATTAACATTGGAAGATTTCATAGGGAATCAATATCCTTAACATTGCGTGCGAAGAAAAATTTATTTAAGGTTGTTTAGAAGCAAATCACGTTTAATGAGAAAATTCTGAAAATTTGGTATATTTTTCAATGAAGTATTTAAGAGGTTATGTAAAAATTTCACGACGATTTGGAAGCTCGTTATCGAATAATTGAGATCAACAAATTTAATAAAATTTCATGTAGTCTTATGGAAACTGATGTAACTTTGCGATAAGTTTTTTTTTGACCTCTCAATTTTTTAATATCCACAATATACTGAAAGCAACGGAAAGAAAACGAAGTTTAATGATAAATATTTCTTTTATTTGTTTAAAAAATTGTTTTTAACAAAACGTTAATTTCTTAATAACGAGCTTCCTAATCGTCGTGAAATTTTTACACGACCTCTTAAATACATCATACAAAAACGTACCAAATTTTCAGAATTTTCTCATCATTGTTTATTTTAACCCTTAAGGAGGTTGAAGTAATGATGGTAGAATTTTGAAAATTTAGTATGTTCTTACATGAAGTATTCAGGAGGTCATGTAAAAATTTCACTACGATTAAGAAGCTATTTATTGAACAATTAACATTCAAAGATTTCATAGCTTCTAAACAACCTTAAATGACGGTGAAAACGAATGAGACGTTCAAAAAACCGCTTTAAAAAAACCAGGATTTTTAAAGTTATTTGCATATGGTTTTTAAAAAAACCTTAATTGGCTTCAAGAAAACCGGGTTATCGATTCTCAAAAATCAGTTTTTCGAAACGAGATTTTTTTAGATTTTAAAACTCAATGACAAATTCACGCTCATCATCGAATGTATATAATCGAAAAAGCTATGCATCACCAGAAAAGTGATCGAGACTGTGAATGATATCATCGTGAGGCAACCAAATCCTTTCGCAATGTGAGAATCTAAAAAACTTTTACGCGACTCCGTGACCCATATATTTTAACGTAATCGTCGATGAGTGACACGAACCAAGCAAGTGTCTCATATTGTGTAATATATATTTTCAGCTGACGTTGGTATTTTATTTTTCACATGACGCGCATATTCTCAGTACAAAGTTATTTAGTTGACACTTTAAATTTGTATGCTATGACTCACATTCGATTGATTACGACGATATTAAAGAAAATATTCAATTCGATATTAAAGGTGATTTAAAAAAAAAAAAAGGAGGCATTAAAAATTCATAACACAGAATATATTTTCGAGAATCCTTGAATTCGAACTTGAATGCAAACGTTGAGGCAATGATTCTTTTGTTTTCATTGAAATTCGATTAACTTTTATCCCTCGAGTGTCTCTACCGACTCGTATCGAAAAATTTCACAGTTCGTTGGAAATAAAAGAAGAGGGGGGGAGGAGAGGAGCATTGAAAATACAGATTCGTATCCGAACTGTGGAACGATTCCCTGGAGAATTCCCTCCACATTGGGAGACACCGAATAGTCCCTTCTGTTTGACACACTTGCGGATCTCTATACAAACGACCGATGTACTTCTTCATCCAATGATTGCTCGTCCATCTTGTTTTAGAAACGTGTGGGACTCGCAAAGGGTTGAACCTTTTGTTCAAAATGATGGAGTGTACTGTTTATCGCGTTCTATTTTATGGTGCACTGTGATTCATCCGAATCCGTGATAGTATCTTCTCGATATCGACACTGTAAAAAATGTAATTAAATTTAATGTACAAAAGAATATGAAATTTCAATAACAAGTATACGAAATTGAAATATACATGGTATTAGAAAATTAACAATTTTATCTTAAATTTAATATTTGTATATTAAAATTAAAAAAATAAACATTGCAAATCAATATCCTCGTATAAAAATGGTTGAAAATGTATATGAAATTCAATATACTGTATCTGGGGCATTTCATACCAAATCGGACAGTTTGAAAAACTTTTTTTTTTTTAATTTCCTCAAATTTTATATATTTTTTAGTACCCATCAAAGGACCCTTGTTGGTAAATTTTTAGATTACCCGTTCAAAAGATATTAAATTAACAAACAAAAAACCGCTCTTTTTCGGTATTTTGGTCATAACTTTTTCAATAGTTGTTGTTGTTGTTTTTTCGAAAATTTTTGTTTTTTATAGCCTTTTTAGAAAAAAATACAACAAAAATATTCGACGTGTTTTTAAATGAGTTTTTTGAGTCTTAAACTTTAAATCGCGTTTTTAGAAGTGAGTGTTGATTTTTTTTTATATTTTGTTTTAAAATCTATTGAACAACTTTTAAGACTAGTCCGATCGCGGGATTTCCATAACTACTATCTTTTGGCGATTTCTTTAAAACTAATATTTTTATTTTATTTTAAAAGTTTTATAAAAAAGTGTCAAAATAAATTCTAAATAATGAAAAAAATATTAGTTATGGAAATCCCACGATCGGACTAGTCTTGAAAGTTGTTGAATAGATATATGTTTAAAATGAAAGATTTAAAAAAAATCAAAATATACATTCACTCTCAAAAACGCGATTTAAAGTTCAAAACTCAAAAAACTCATTCAAAAACACGTCAAATATTTTTGTTGTATTTTTTTCTGAAAAGGCCATAAAAAACAAAAATGTTCAAAACAAAAACTTTTAATTTGGACTATTAATACAGAAGTTATGACCAAAATACCGAAAAAGAGCGGTTTTTTGGTCTTTTGAACGAGTAATCAAAAAAATCTCAAAATTTACCAGCAAGGGTCTTTTGATGGGTAGTAAAAAATATAAAAAATTTGAGGATATACAAAAAAAAAAGTGTTTCAATCTGTCCAATTTGGGATGGAATGCCGCATATGCTTCATATTTTTTAATTAAATTCAATACAACAAATTTTTACAGTGGAACTTTCCAATTAGAACGAAAAAAAAACGACTGAATTAGAAAGTGGTACAAGCCTCCTCAATTTTAACCCAATCTTTTATGAGTAGTTCCTTGACTTCCTCTGTGATGAGTAGATCAGCTTCTTTCAAGGACTTAGAATTTTTTATCCGCGAACAAAATGTAAATCTATTTGGAAATGAATTGAAGAGAATTATCTTCGTTGCATGGCAACGATGCAAACTTCAACATCATTGGCAGAGATGTATTCCTGATAAAGAAATAAGTGGTAAAGTTGTAAATGTGTTGCTCTCTCTTTTTTCCTCATCTTTCGTATTACCTCCGCCTCTTTTAGAAGCCGTTTCTTGACTTCCTCTACGATGAGTGGATCAGCTTATTTTCCACCACTCGATTTTATCATTATTGGAAACGGTTGTAAGCAGAATCTTGGATGAAAGCAATGGCAGGTTTATTGAAAAATATACACTGCGACCAAAAGTTTGGAAACACTCGCTTCGATTCTGCACGCCGCACAAAAAGTTTCACTGGCTCTTTTAAAAATGTAGATATTTTGATTCGCCAAGCGGCATTTTACAGGGGACATATTCAGCTTTATTTTGCTTATTCCGAAAAATTTTTGCGATTTTTTTTTAACCCGCGGTACGCTCTTTGAAACATGGTCGTTTTTCGGATATCTTTTTTAGTTGAAATTTTGGTGCACGGCCCATGACAATTTTTTTTACTGTTTTTCACGTAAGAAACTTGTGGCGGGGAGTATGAGTCTCAATTTCATTCTTTAAAAAGTTTCGTACGATTTTTTTTTGCAAAAATATTAAATTTTTCACAAAAAACGAACATATTTATAAAACGTAGCGTGACTCTAAAACTACTGCTTTTTGAGAAATCGCTAAGAGGGTAAAAAGTTGCATACAATTATTTTGAATTCAATGAAATTTTTTCAGAATTTTTTTCCAAAATTTTTTTTTCGAACCTTTTTACTTTCAACGAGATACTTTTTAAACCTGTTTAAAACTGTGTACATGAGGTTTTAGGGAAAAATCCGTGTACATGAGGTAAGAGAGCCGATTGTTTAAAATGAAAAAATAAATTTTCGAAAAAATAAATTAAAAAAATAATCGGAAAAAATTTCAATAAATCCAGAAGGATTGTATGCAACTTTTTGTCGTTTAGCGATTTAACGAAAACCCAGTAGTTTTAGAGTTACGCTACATTTTATAAACGTGGTCTTTTTTTGCGAAAAATTGAATATTTTTGCGAAAAAAAATCGTACGAAACTTAAAAAAACAAAATTGAAGCTTACACTCTCCCCCACGAGTTTTTCATGCAAAAAACAGTAAAAAAAAATGCATGAGCCTTGCACCAAAATTTCAACGAAAAAAAAAAGCCAAAAAACGACCAAGTTTCAAGGGACTTACCGGGTTAAACAAAAAATCGAAAAAAATGTTTGGGAAACGCGAAATGAAGCTGAATATGTCTCCTTTGAAACGCTGCTCGTTGAATTGAAATATCTTTATTTTTAAAAGAGGCAGTGAAACTTTTTGTGCGGCGCGGAATCGGGGTGAGTGTTTCCAAACTTTTGGAAGGTAGTGTCCGAAAGATCTTCCTGAAAGTATTTAGAAGAATCGAAATTTCATTCATGCTTGGATTATGGGAATGAAGAAATTTTTTAATTCGTCCGTGCGTTCGAGGCTTTTATATTCCATGAAAGTAATTTAGCACGATGGCGGAAACATCGCGGCGAAGATGCAGCGAAGCAAACAACGAGGGTGGCCCGTGCGATCACCGAGATGCTGCGTTGTAGTGCGGTGAACGTCTGCAACCGCATAATCGCGGTTGTGGCCGTAAACCACCGGCTGCAACGATCTCCAATTACATATTATTCGCTCGGTGGTCTCTCTGTGTAATGTTTCCCGTATTTTCCTCGCTGTTAGGAATCAAGCTCGTGCTCGGCTTAAAGGCTCGCGCGAATTTATAGACTCTGCGCCCAAGTCCCGCAGTGGCTTTCAGAGATTTCCCGGTGAGTCGACCCAAAAACGTTGAAAAATTCAAATTTTTCCGTTATCCGACTGAGGAGTTCTAGTGGAGATTAGTACTTGACATTCCTCCAAAGAAAGCTTTCAGTCGCACTGTGAATAGCTGCATAATTTCATTACCATGAAAATAAAAGATACTCGTGAAATTTATTACCGTTTCGTAACAATAATTTCGAATAATTACCCTTGGAAAGAGAATAATTGACATTTATTACAATTAAAATTTCTACAGAATTGCATTTGCTCGAAAAAAGAAAGTACAGTTAACTCAAGTATTTCGTCATTTATTTATACAATTTTGATTAATTCTGTATGCGAATAATAATAATACACGGAAAAAAATGACCAGTGAGAACTGCTGAGATTTCCATTAATTTTTACAGTTTTCCCCATCAACAGCGCCTCCTGGAAGGGCAAACAGTGAAATTTGCATATTTCTTTAATACAATGTACAGATGTCATATATGACATAGTACATGCCCATCAGACGAATTTTCACAGTGTGGAACAGTAAAATGTACACTACGTGAAACGTTATATTTCTGTTGTATCCGGTGAACTTTTTACACATTTCACATTGTAAAAATTATCCACGGCCCGTGAAAAAATTACAGTGTACATTGTAAAAATTGAAAAGAACGTCTTATATTTTACAGTACGTTTTTTATTTTTCACTGAAAATATGCTGCAATTTCTAAAATGAATTATAGTGTAGTGAAACGTTTCGATATTTGAATAAATTCCAATTTATTCAAAGATTGCAATAAACCGTTATTTATCCTCGCTCAGGCTCATAACTACGAGGACTTGTACTTGACTAATTAATCGTGAGATCAATTAATGAAGCGAATTCAGTTAAACCTCGCACCCATAAAGAGCACGAGCGTCACCGAAATGCAATGGTGATCTGTTAAGAAAATGTAGTCTTCAGTCCATAATAGGACTGCTCGACCACAGAACGCGGGTGATATTCCAACAATTGTATGTCAATTGAGGACGCCGATGTTCGTAATACATCGGACCTTATAGGAGCTCGGTGGCTCTCTCGCTGGCGCGAGAGGGCGCGCCGTCCGACGCCATCTAGCGGATCTCGGGCGAAATGCAGAGATCGTGGTCCGCCGCAGGTCGTCCCGTTACAGTGCCACACTGTAAAAATTGAAATTGACGTTGCATATTTTGCGGCGCGCATTTGATTTTTCACTGGGAACGCTGCAATTTCTAATGATGTGCTTTGAACATTCTACAGAGACCATTTCAAATTTTACAGTTCATACACAGTGAATTTCGTCGTTTCTGCTTGTTATTTCTACTTCGTCATTTTATTGCGGTGAACATTGTATTTTTTACAGTGTAAATCAGCATGTATAAAAGCATTTATAAAAGTAGAAACTACATTAAATCCATTAATTTATAATTGATTCCCAGTAAAACGCCTGAATTACAGTTCTGAACCGTATATTCTGCATTGAATCCAGTAATTTTTTAAATATTACACATGAATTGTCACTAATCATTTTTTTCCGTGTAATAATAATACCAATAATAGTACCTTTTTTACCGTCAATATTTATATCTTAAGGGAAGGGTTTCCGACCATAATTGCAGGAAATATAATTATCCCCTAAATACAAAATATAGAAATAAATTTTGTGACGGTGTACGTTTTAAGCCACGAACGTTGTTGCTCGGATAAATTATCGGAAATGAGGATTATCCAGAAATAGAAACGAGCCCCAACTTACGAACGAGATGATTTCTTCGGTAGAGTTTAGCGAGTGCACCGTGATGGCTTTATCGAATTCACAAACCAGTACAATCTCTCTCTCTCTCTCTCTCTCTCTCTCGCTCTTTCTCTTCGGTACGAGAGATAAAACGGATGATCGTGAGATACTGAGGGATGCGAGAGGATCCCGAGGGATGACGCGGTTGTCGTTGTGAATCGCGCCAATGAAAATCGCTGATTAATATTTCACGGAAGACTCCAGCTTCTCTGTAGCTTCTCGAGAATTTCTCTGGCCCGAACGAGAAAACCGCCTTGAATAATTCATGCAGAATTCTCCTCCAACGTCAACCCCCTCTTTCCATCCTCCAACCCCCCTCGGAGTTATTTGTTAAGCCGAGAGAAACGCGCGCGAGTGATATTTGTGTCCCATTTTATTTTGCCCTCGTGTTGATACCGTTGCGGAAAAAATTCATTTCACGTCCGATGTCGTACAAACTAAAGAAAAGCTTTCTTTTCACACGAGTCATGCGATAGATTTAAGGCGTTTTGTCGAGCTCGATAAAAAATAAAATATATTTTCACCATTCTTTCTTTACAACATATCCATTAATATTTTGACAATAAATAAGAAAAATTTCGAAAACAAAATAATAAGTTATGAGCTGGTACAGTTGGAGCTAAAAAAAAAAAATTCGCAAAATGGCGGCTATTTGAACAACAAAAAGGCGTTTTTCGACTCTTTTTTCATAGTTATTAATTTTTTTACAATAGTAAACAAAATAATTTTGATACAAATGTATTAGGGGCGATGGAGAGAGTTATACATTGGATATTGGTAAAAAAGTTGAAGTAAATCGTTTGAGTAGAACTTGAGATATCGCGTCAACCATGTTGAGAAAAGTAGTTTTGAGAAAAATGTCTCTAAGTCCTATTTGCTAGGACGCTGCATCACTGCAATAGCGATAACTTCGTAAATTATTGGAATTTAAAAAATTCCTTTCAAGGATATAATTCTCAAAGGTCTAAACTTTAAGAATATGCAAAAAACAAAAATTGCTTTTCTCAAAATTCTAGACCAGATAACCTCCCGTAAACGGATCAGCGAATCCTTATAAATCGTCATTTTATTCGCCAGGATCTTCCCCTCCAAAGTTTCTTCTAATATTGAATATTCGATTAATTATAATAGTCATTAATACTCGATATATGATTAATTTTTTCACAGTTTATTTGCTGTCGAAATTTTGAACGTGTTTTGGTTCGCCATCATCGGTCGATTTTCGATGTACGTATAGATGGCGTTGCGTGCAGCGAAAGATCAACGAGGTATACGTCGAAACGTGGAAAACGAGATGGGAAAGTGAGAGGAGTAGCGAGATGAAAAAAAAAAACGAAAAAATAAAAATTTGAGAAGAAAGATGAAAAGAGGCAAAGCGATTCCCGGGTTTCTCGCGATATCGGGCTCTTTTTCGCAACGTTATAAATCAAACATTCACAAAGGATAATGGATGAAGGAAAAGCCCGGGGCAAGCTATATCGACCTGGCTCGATGATACGTCTGCACTTTTATGAAATTTTTTTTTTTATCCCGTACCATTATCGGATACTCTTCGCGCAGAATGATAAAAAAAAAAGTATTTAAAAAACCGGGAGATCGTACTGCCATTGAAAAGTTTGCCCGTGTGTTAAATTTGCGTAAGTATGAGAGTGTAATGATTCGGAAACGATAAAAATGGATCGTATCGACAAAAAATTGAGCAAAAAATTTCCTCAATAAATTATAATTAAACAGAGCAACCTGAATGAGAAGGCTGAGAAAAATGTCATTTTAGTAATTTTCTCGAATGCGATGAAAGAAATGTTTTTCATTTTTCAAGATATATCATTACATGTCTTGACATTGAGGAAATTTTTTTTAAGAAGCGAAGGAAAATTAGCTCCACTAAAACGAAATAGGAAGAGAATTCCACAAATTACTTTCTACGAAAACTACGATAATTTAATTATTACATGTTGCCGCAAGAAACGATAAATCCAAGACAAGACGAGAGAAAAAAATCAAGAGACGAGACAAGAGAACGATTCTCTCTTGTCTTGAAATCAAGAAACGAGACAAGAGAACGATTCTCTCTTGTCTTGTCTCAAACGAGACAATACGAGAAAGATATCGCAAGAATCCTGCAACTTACTGATCAAACCCACAAATAATAGAACAGACATAAAAATTGAAATTCATGTGGGACACAAAGAAAATTTTGTGTAAGCTCCCAAAACGAATGCTGGGTATGACGCTTCGCATTGAAAAGTTCTAAATAACGTTTTTTTTTCTCAAAGTTTACATTATTTTTTGTTTAAACTATTTATTTTTAAAAAGTTCAGTTTACATAAATTGTGTCATATCGTAATAATCTTTGGTCCATTTTTGTTCAATAATAAACAATACGAGAATGAGATGACGTGTATCGTAGAATTATTGCATTTTAGCTTTTATCGTGGTCGACAATGAACCCTGGAACCACGAATTTAAGCAGTGAAGATATTCCGCATTTTTATCGCTCAATCTATTCCTATGTTTGCGAATTATCAGCCCAGCTTTCGAAAATAAACGCTCGATTGGAGTACCGGAAGCAGAAATTGACAGCAAATCCTGGGCCACTCTGGACAATCTTGGAAATGATTTATACCGTATAACGCATTCATGGATTTGGTATAATCATCGTCGGAGTTATTCTCAGACTCGATCGGAAGACTTTGATCGGTTTCATCGATTCTTTCAGAATATTTTGTTGCAAAAATACGTTTGAATTCATAGTAGGATTTTTTTTAAATCTTTGCCCCAAGGAGCTTTATCGAACGTCGCCAACTCATGACGAGGATGTAGTATAAGAACTGCGAGCCAGCTAGGCTAAAAAAAATATACATGGCATTCTACAAACTTGCAGCTCAGGACAGAGGCGTTCTTAGACTTGGTATATTATATCTTGTTCGTTTCCGTCGTAAAAATTCAAGACAAAACGAAATACATTGTTCCCACTGAGAGAAAAAATTACTGAATTTGAGAACATGAATTTATTTATTAAGGTAGAACGATACCTCTTTTGCGGGGCAGGCGGTGAGAGGGGTACTCCTATGCTTAAACATGGGGAGAGTCTCGTGTTACCAACTGCACAAAAATTATAAGTCGCATGTATATAGGTATACAAGAGCACGGAGAGAGCGCGTTCGCCGCGCCGGGCTGCTGCGCATCCCGTGTAGAAATTTTGGTAGGGAAAAACTTCTGCCCCTGACTTGCCCCCCCTAACTAATGTACGGAAATGATCCGCCCATCCTATCAGGCCCTGCTGTGCCATGTAACACCTGGCTGGCCATTTTCGGATCCGGCGGCCATGATCAGGCCACTACCATGATATTATCCGGCCCTTGCAGATCCTGATCAGGGCCCTAGATCTTCATAATAATTCCATTGCAGATCCCGATCAGGCCCCTAGATCTTCATAATGATGCCCTTACAGGTCCTGATCAGGCCCTGATCAGGCCCCTAGATCATCATAATAATGGCCTTGAAGGCCCTGATCAGGCCCCTAGATCTTCATAATAATGACCTTGAAGACCCTGATCACGCCCCTCGAGAAGCCAGACCAGGCCAATGTTAGATACAAGCCTTTGTTTTCGACGATAATATATATATATATACTGCATATTTTATAAATGCAGTGTATTTAGCATAAATGATAAACTATTTTCAACTACACCAGATCGATATAGACTACTTCAGTTGAATAACGGAAAATGGGACACACTGCATACATTATTATGAACATAAATAGTTTTAATGAGAGATCAAAATTAATTTACGTTTTTATTTTTTTATTATATTCAATACCCTGTACTTGATACAACATCACAGAAATATTCATACTTTATAAGTTTATCGTAAAATAGAAAATAATAAATTTTTTTTCTCGATATGGTATTATTTTTTACTCATCACCGACTCGAACAAAATAAAATAATAGCTGTGCTAGCACATAAAACAATATTTTCGTCGCAAAATGCAGGAACTTAGTGACTTAGTATGAAAAAATTGAAGTCATTTCTGGCATATTTAAAAGGACGATCATGATAAGTTTAACGTAAAATAGAAAATAATGAATTATTTTTTTACGATATGAAATTATTTTTTACTCATCACCGACTCGAACAAAAGAAAATTATATCTGTGCTAGCACATAAAACAATATTTTCACCGCAAAATGCAGGAACTACTAATGACTTATGAAAAAATTAAAGTAATTTTTGGCATGTTGAAAAGGACGATTATTATAAGTTCAACGTAAAATAGAAAATAATGAATTACTTTTTACTCATTACCAACTCGAACAAAAGAAAATTATATATGTGCTAGCACATAAAACAATATTTTCGTCGCAAAATGCAGGAACTACTAATGATTTAGTATGCAAAAATTAAAATAATTTTTGGCATGTTTGAAAGGACGATTATAACGATACCAAATCGCTTTAGCTTATTATCACGGTAATGGCTAGTTCTCTTGGGCGCGGTGCACCCTATGGCCATCCCAATCTTTAGCGTTGTTCAGAGTACCACTCAGTGCCTTGAATATTTTTTTGTCAGTGCAAGGAGACTTCACGGCGACGGCTTGACTCTTAGCTTCAAAGGCTCCTGTAATGAAATTATGCATTATGTGAAATAAACACTTCATTAACATGGTTAGTGGATCTGGGGAAGAGGTCTAAATAGAAGGTAGAAAATGAGACTAAATTTTTATTTTGAATGCAAGTGTTGAATCATTTTTTTAACTTTTAGGATATTTCATTAAACAATCAAGTACGTGGGGAAAATATTTTTCATGGTGAATAATTATTATTAAACAGCTTGTAAATAATTGTTGCTGCTAGATTTTTTGTCGATTTTGTAAATTGCCAATAAAAAATTTCAAATATTAAAATAAACAAATTTTTTTTTGTATAAAGTAATCGCAATTCCGATTAATCCTGAATATTTATATATATTATTTTTAGGTTTATCAATGCAATTTTATATAAAGCACAATTTTTTTTACTGGTTAGTTAAAAAATTGGGTAAAATTTGTATCTGAAATACTTACGGATTAAGCACTTGCAGAATTCCGTCGGCTTCAAGACGATTTTATCGCCTGATGGTTTCACTGATGTGCAATTCACGGCCAACTCGCGGGATAAATGTCTGCGCACGATCGTACCCATATTCTTGATGGTCGACAGATTTGGGTCGATCAAGATGTCCAATGAAGATATCTGTCAACAAAAAAGCTTTGATATTAATTTCGTTTTTGAGACAATCGGATAATTATATAATAATATTTCCTAATCACATATTTTTAATAACGGAAAAAAAACTTAAAAAATCCTGTGAATTGATATTGCTTGCTTATCTTTATTCACATCATACAAAGCTTCTTCTATGAGAAAGTACGCAGATAAATTCTGGCTTTTCCATAAAGAACATTGTTGTACTATGGATAAAGATGCGGATGCAATGTGCAAATTTTCAATTTGCAGGATTTTTACCGTCATTAATTGCATGTTAAGCACACCAAGGTGACATTGTGACACAGTGTGACTATGTGATATCTTAAATATTGATAAAGTTACAGTGCATTCCGTATTGCTTAAAATATAAATTTACTCAAAAACAAAGCTTGCCTAAAATTTATAAATTATAAGGTACTTACGAAATCACGTCGAAAATCAGGCTCCTTAAGACTTTCGTCGAAAGCTTTGAAGGCATCAGAATTTCTCAACGGAAGAGTAATTTGGTACTGTTCCGCAAAGTTTTTTATATCCTGAACTGATGTAACTTTATACCCCAATGATTCGATAGTGGCCTGCACAGTTTTTAGATCTACATGAATTTTGCGCACGTCCACTTTTAAGGACTCGAGATCGGACATTATAGCATTAAATTCTGGAAATGTAAGTTGATAATAGAGGATGTTTGAACAAAAATTATTTCAATAAAAAACTATAAATACTTACTGCGTGAATCGTCGGTATTTAAAAATGAAACTGCAGACTTTGGCGTCGTCGACTTCGGTGAACAATCGATGAAGTTCGACCACTTCGGAGTCTTCAAAAGGCCTTTTTCAAGATTCAATGGCGACCAAGAATTTTTATTTTGTTTTTGTAAGTGCTGCTTCATCTGCACCGCTGGGGACACCGTCAAATTTGCTGCGTTTTTGTCGTTTCCTGGACTTTTTCCGCTTTCACCGTCCGAAATCTCCGAATCTTCTGCCTTTTTTTCGTCGGATTCGGATGACACTGCACATAATGGAACAGCCAAATGTAGCGTACTACCCCAAAAATATCTTAAGTTTGAAACAAAAAACCATAAATAGTTACCGGTGGGTTCCCGATGAGCCTCAGACAAAGTTGTCTGAATATCAGACGGAGACACTCCTTTTGAAATCCTTACTATTTTTGAAGGACGGATTTTATTCTTCGCAGAATAATTCAAATTTTTCGTCCTCAAAGATATCTTTGCCGACGGAATCATTGCTTTCTTCGTTAAATTTTTTTTCTTGGTGATTTTTTTTATTTCATCTTTACCATCGTCACCAAGAGGATCGGATTCTTCCGAGCTCATGAGTTCTAATTTATTCGAAGAAACAAAAACAATTCAACGGCATTAAGGTACTATTCTACTATTCTAGAAGTCCAGAAAAAAAGCAAATCTTCAAAATTTTTTTGCTCAGCTCCTTTATCAGATATGGCCATAAAACTGTTTATACAACATTGTTTTATCTTTCGAAAGTACAACAAAAATATTTTTATTTTTTATTTTCATTCTTTGAATAATTTATAGAAGGCGCCAAGTCGAGTTGTCGAAAATGTTTTGTCCCATGACTCGTTAATCTCAGAATTGGCAAGTCTAAAACAAAAACCCTGCAAATTGGACATTTGCACATTGCTTCCTCATCTTAATCACATAGTTTCCTTTATCACAAAGTATGGCAATCAAATTTGGCTTCCTCATAAAGGAAGCTTTGTAAACTATCGAAAAACATGAGTAATCAACGTGCAAATTCGTCAAATTCTTCTTAATTTACTTCTTGCCAAATTCAATAACGAATAACCTCGATCATTATTTTGAATGTGTACAAAATTTCACGATCAGTACAATATCTCACCGAAGTACGCTATTTAAAAAAAAAAATTTGATAAAACTTTAATCATTCGATTGATTTTCGCCAAATTTAGTAACGAACATCCTCGATAGCTATATTAGCTCTGTGCAAAGTTTCAGTACAATATCTTAAAAATTGCACAAGTTAGATCGTTTACGCTATTTTTCAAAAAATTCAAAATTTCATAAAATTGTAATCTTTCGATTGATTTTTGCCAAATTCAATTCCAAACAACTTTAATAGCAATACTAATTCTGTACAAAGTTTGAGTGCAATATCTTGAAAATTGCAGAAGTTAGAGCGTTTACGCCATTCTTGCAAAATTCTAACACCCGTTAGAATTAAAAAAAAAATTATAATGAAGAGCAATTCGTGCTCGACAAGTGTGCCAGATTTTAGCTCGATATGTCGATGCGTTATCGAGTTATTAATTATTTACATCTGAAACTCAGGACACACACACACACACACATCCATCCGGAAATTTTTTCTAAATATGATTTCTCGATGTTTCAGGACATTTTGAAGACATTGGCATAAAAATCTCAAACAAAAAATTTTTCACGAAAACAAAGCTTCCTTTATGAGGAAGCAAAAAATAAAAAAGCATTTTAAAGAAGGTTTCTTACACAACAATTAACTACTGTTAATAAAAAATCGATTTAGAAAAAATGGGGGATGTGTGAAATAAATTGTAAAAAATATAATGGTTCATTTTCATTTAAGAAATGGGCCATTTTTTTTTAAATCGATTTTTCATTAACGTTGGTAAATTGTTGTGTAAGAAACCTTACTTTTCAAAATGCTTTTTTATTGTTTTGTTTCAGACTTGCCAATCCTGAGATTAACTGTCAGCCGTGGGGCAAGACGTTTTTGATTTTGGCGCCTTCTATAAATTATTCAAATAATCAAAATAAAGGATAAGATTTGGCTTTGTATTTTTGAAGGATAAAACAATGTTGTACAAACAGTTTTATAGCCGGATCAGTCCATGTCAAATCGACCAAGAGTTGGAATCGACCCCTCTCAATTTGGATGAAATTTGGTCAGAAGTTTTCGTTTTCAATAAAACGGAATCGTGAAAATCGAAGTTCGATTTTTTATTTTTAGTTCAATTTTTTTCTATAATACCTTGTACTCTTAAAAGATTCTGAAATTTTCATAGAGGTGTTTTTTTTTCAAAAATATAAATTTTTGAATTTTGGTAAAACAATCTTTTTTTCACTATTCATTAATTGAAATTTGTATTGCTCAAAATTACAAAATTACGTAGAGTTGAGCAATCAACTTTTCTTAACTTAGCGGAAAAACAAATAAATTTTTTACAAAAATTCAAAATTTTTATTTTTGAAACAAAACCACACCATCCTGAAAATTTCAGGATATTTTGAGATCAGTGTAAGGTATTATATAAAAAAAAATTGAACCAAAAGTTTAATGTTGATCGTGGATTTGCACGATTTTTAAAAATTCAAAAATTGATATTTTTGAAAAAAAAACACCTCTCTGAAAATTCCAGGATCTTTTAAGATCAGTAAAAGGTATTATATAGAAAAAATTGAACCAAAAATAAAATATGGAACTTCGATTTTCACGATTTTTGAAAATTCAACAATCTTTAATTTCATCATTTTTCAAAAAAAAAAATTCGGAATTTTTTTTCATAGCCCCAAGTATACTCTTCAAAACTAATTCAGAACGATTTTTCGTAACTAATGGTTTTCGAGATCTTTGAAAAATAAACTTGAAAGATTTGAAAAATTGTGAAGTTTTTAATTTTAAATAACTTTTGAAACTTCTGACCAAATTTCATCCAAATTGAGAGGGGTCGATTCCAACTCTTGGTCGATTTGACATGGAATGACCCAGCCATATTTGGTATAGGAACTGAGCAAAATAATCTTAAAAATGAGCTTTTTTGACCTTCTAAAGTAGACTAGTACCTTAAAAACATATAAATTATATAAAATATAAATTGCAATAATATTATACACACCTCTGCCTGGAGATAATTCCGAAACCGTTTGTATGTGCGATTTCATTGTTGGAACATCAGATTTGTGCCCTTTCTCTTTAATTAAACTCTGTATCTCATTGGCGAAACGGCATTCATCCATTTCGGAATCTGTGGTGAACGCGTACTCTTCGATCCTCAATTTTTCCAATCGCTCTTGTGCCACTTCATATGTTTCTATGAAAATGGAAATATTTAATTACACTGAGTCCAAATTAGTCCCAGTACTTAAATTCAACGAAAACCTAATCTCTTTGAGAAATTTTTGATTTTAAAATTGTTATTTTAATATTATTATTAATAATCAACCCACCTGCATGACCACGTAATTCGATGGGGTACTCAGGCCAGTCCGGCGGCGCACTTTCGTTCCTTCCGCATAAAAATTTGAGAACCTTGCATCGTGCCGCTGTATATGGTGGTGACATGAATTTTGTCACCAGTGAACTATACTCGGTGTCATAATGAATCCATTTTGATGGCACGCAGTCGATCATTTTTTGGCCATTTGCCTGTTTTTCATTGATGAATTCTACCAATTGGTAAATCTTTAAATCTTGTGTCGCCATAATCTGAAATACAATCTTTAATTTTTATTAACTCGTTTAGTTCATATTGGATGTCAGAAAAAGTGCACATAAATTCAGTGAAACTATAAGTGTGCGAGAATCAAAAAAAGAACTCAAAATCAGTCATGCTATTACACGATTTGAAAAAAACCTGAATTCAAAAAATAAACTTTATCACTAAATTATCTATCTTTAAAAAATTGATCATCATGTTTGAAGATAAAGACATTATACCGATAATCTGTTAATGAAAAATCTGTGACGGTGGAATGTCACTGTCGAAGCATTTTTCATTTGGACAGAGCATG
Source organism: Alloplasta piceator (assembly GCA_946863875.1). Classification (NCBI taxonomy): domain Eukaryota; kingdom Metazoa; phylum Arthropoda; class Insecta; order Hymenoptera; family Ichneumonidae; genus Alloplasta; species Alloplasta piceator. Next base: position 23,664,225 of record OX333072.1, read on the forward strand.
CGGCAGGCACAAAGCTGCACTAACAATGCCTGTGCGTATGAAATCGAAATGAAACATCACAAATATTTAATCATAATCAAAGATTAATATAATATATCATAATCTATTGTTGTATAGCGAGCAGCAAAATTTGCAATTCCGCATGGAGACATAAAATTGTTCTACAATAACTAGGATTTGAATTATATTATAGCTCATCATTTTCTCATCGATTGATACGAATAAAAACCCATTTTCAGTAACAAATCAAAAGGTTCATTTAACACGAATGCGCGTGTGAAGTACATATTTTTAGGAAAACAAATTATAGTGCGAATAATCATTTTTAATATTTTTATTATTATCCATGCAGCGTCTGTGCCAAAATAGCTGATGCGAACGTAACCTCAAAATATGTTCTCTATGATTTGTTTTTTGGATCTATTATTGTAGATTTCTTTTCTAAATTATTATCGCAATAAAAGCAAAAAAATCACGAGTGAAACTTTACAAGCTATTAAAAAATTGTCATGGTATACTTACGATCAACGACGCAGAATCCGGCAAAATTAGACTATGGCACGTGGGCGATGTGAGATTAGCACAACGTGAACACGATGAATACGTTTGATCATGAACGACGTACCTGAATTCAAGAAATAATCTTGAACAATAAACAACAATTAATATTTTTAATTAGATTTGAATTGAATAAATAGCTCATCATTTTCTCATCGGTTGATACCAATGAAAAACCCATTTTCAGTAACAAAAAGTTCATTTAACATGAATGCGCGTGTGAAGGACATATTTTTAGGACAGCAAATTATAGTACGAATAATAATTTTTAATATTATTATTATTATTATTATTATTATTATTATTATTATTATTATTATCCATGCAGCGTCTGTGCCGAAATGGCTGATGCAAACGTAACCTCAAAATATGTTCTCTACAATTCATTTCTTTTTTGCCTCTATCATTGTAGATGTCTTGTCTAAATTATTATCGCAATAAAAGCAAAAAAATCACGAGTGAAACTTTACAAGCTATTAAAAAATTGTTATTGTGTACTTACGAACGAGGCAGAATCCGGCAACGTGAACACGATGATGAACACGTTTGATCACGAACGACGTTGAGAACGGAATGAACGTTTGATCGTTCGACGGCATTGGCCAGAAGTGGTGGGGGGGGGGGGGGATATTACAGAAATAATAGCGGCAGCTCAGATGGTTTATAAACATAAAAAAATTGCCAAAATGTTTAACCCTATGTTTTTCTAACTCTGAGCGATCTCAATAATATTGTCAGCAGGATTTTTGAAGTGAATACCCCTTATACCACAAAACCCAGTCAGAGCGTGGTCGTCCATTTACGGGACAAGAGAATGGAGGGATACAATAAGAGAGAAAGAGTGATGTGTGAGCAGTGTGAGCGAGAGAGAGCGATAGGCCATAGCATGCCCGCCTGTACGTGTTTAGTACGTATATAGGACAGCAGTGCGCATGCGCGTCGTTGCGCGTCGGTCTATCCAAGAAGAGAGAGGAAGAGTGATGTTTGAGCGAGAGAGAGAGAGCGATAGGCCATCAACAGTATGCCCTCGTATGCGTGTTTGTATGTACAGTGGACGCTCCCACAATTTAATCTCCCATAATTTGATCGCCACCAAAAATAATAATTAAAATAATAACAATTTAAAAGAATAACAATTAAAAAAATCACAACCCAAACAATTTTAACAATTTTTTGGGTTTGTTACTTTTGGTGTTAGGCTTCTCTCTCTCTCTCTTTCTCTTTTAATTCATCGGCAGGAATAATTTGATATTTCAACTCTTATCTGTCGATAATGGGAGAAATGCAAAAAAGTTGGAAAAATGTAAAAAAATGTACGAAAAATATACCAATAAATATAACTTTCTCCTATAAATACAATCTATATTTATAGATTGTTCATCAGCGCATAATCATAGAGACACATTTTGTTTCACCTTACACTTACCATAAATTCAAGTTTCATAGCAATGAGCCACCAAAGAGCTACTGATGGCCCACCGATGAGCCAAATTCTTTTAATTTTTGGTTTAAGCGTTGAATTTTTCATCTGAAAGCTCAAAAGTTCAAAGAAACCTCGCAAAATATAATGTTTTTATAAATTCAATGTATATTTTCAAAGACTGTCCATCGATGCACATATTTTTCATTTTCTATAAAATGCATGTGTCATACGAATTAGCCACCGCTGAGCTAAATTCTTTTAATTTTTAGTTTAAGTGTTGAATTTTTTATCTAGTAGATCAAAAGGTCCAACAAACACTAACCAAATATAACTTTCATAAATTCAATCCATTTTCATCGATTGTACATCAGTGTACATTGTTCTATTTTTCACTTGCCATAAAATTGAAGTGCCATATACCAATGAGCCACCGCAAAGTCACCAATAACCCACCGAAGAGCCTCCGATGAGCCAAATTCTTTAAATTTTTTATTTCATCCTTGAATTGTGCATCTTAAAGCTCATACGATTATAATAGACTTACTTGTAAACTAGATTTTTTTAAATGATGCAGTGTCACATTTCACCAAATCTACTCTTAAGCACAGCAGAGAGTGGTGTTTACAAATTTCTACATTCGAACCAAAAAGGATGTAGTGAAGAGAATAAAATTTATTAATAAATTAAAGAATTTACAAAAAGTTCAAAAAATATTATTTTTTCAAAAACTCTTTTTTTTAGATCTTGTCTCTCAGTGCACATATTGTTACATTTTACACTTGCCACAAAATTCATGTTATACCAATGAGCCACCGCAAAGTCACCAAAGAGCCACCGATGAGCCAAATTCTTTAAATTTTTTATTTACCTGTAAAATTTTTCATCTTAAACCTCATATGAATATAATAGATTTAGTTGTAAAGTACATTTTTCTTAACGCACTGGTACAATTCACCAAATCTACTCGTAAGTCCAGCAGAGAGTGGTGTTTATAAATTTCTACATTTGAGCCAAAAAGAATCTAGCGAAGAAAATGAAATATATCTATTAATTAAAAAATTTACAAAGAGATCAAAGAAACTTCACAAAATATTACTTTTTCATAAACTCAATCTTCTTTTAGAGCTTGTCGTTCAGTGCACATATTGTTCCATTTTACACTTGTCACAAAATTCATGTCATACCAATGAGCCACCGCAAAGTCACCGATGAGGCAAATTCTTTAAAAAAATGTATTTAACTTGTAAAGTAGATTATTCTTGAAGCTGACATATTTCATCAAATTTGCCCTTAAGTCCAGCAAAGAGTGATGTTTAGCAATTTCTACATTTTCGTCAAAAATAATTCAGTGAGGAGAATTAAATATATTTTCGTATTTTTCTATTTTCAGCTTGTCGATTCAACCAAATTAAGACATCATTAAAACATTTGGATATATTTAATGCAAAAAGGCACTGGCATATTTTTTAATCGATGTACCAGTGCGTTTGATACGCAAGTACACTAGTTTCCTGCGTATATTGGCCAAGCTGCAGGTCACTCGATTCGCTGATGGAATACGTGAGATCTCCCATTCATTTATATCACCTGAGTCAGTTGGATACGTAAATATTGGACGTACGATGGGCCATAATCTCCCAATAATTTGAATTTGTTCAGGAGTTTCCTGATGGCTTCGCATGTCATCAATGGTGAGAAGTAAGTTATCGTCTAGCATGATTAACGAATTTGGCAGTCTCGGCGTCAGTATATATTCTTTAAACTTCAATTTTTTTATTGATATGATACCTCCCTCGATTACTACATAACTAAGTATTTGCACTTCGGGTGGTATCGATCTTTTTACTTCGATTCCTCGTAATTCGTTGATGCGCCGACAAACTTGGGCCAGTGGTCTGTTTGAACTACGCAATTGCCGTTTAATTCGACCTAGACAACTTTCGAATGGGAAGGCAGACATTTGACTGAGAGTGCACCCTGTATGCTTCACGTCATCTGCAAGATGAATTAAATTATGTGCGTTCATAATTTGCGATTTCGCTCCGTAATATTTCTCCATGAGCTCAAAAAACTTCATCAAGTAAAGTGCGGCTAGTTCATTGAATTGAACAGCCATGCTTTCATCGGAAAGAATTCTTATCGCAGTGTGGAACAGCAGAAAATGATCATATAAATCTCGATCGAGGGTTCCTTTGAAAACAGCTGGTCCACAATACAGTAAAACGAATCTGAACTGCGTACTCTTCCACTGACAGACATTGTCAGTGGAATCAGTTTTTCGTTGAAATTCTGCTGGAACACAACGTTTTATAGAGATCATTCTATTCGCGATTTCTCGTCGAATGCAAGGGCGTAATCTGGTATTCGATTTTGTACCGAACCAACACTCCGCTAGAAGTTTCTTCATCATTCCTCCGCAGCATAAATGCATGTAATCAAGGACAAACGATGATACGAGATCAATATTGGGTTGTATTTCCATCAATATAGAATTGCCAGTATGATGTTCGGGTTGTGTGTGGTTTCGAAATGAAGCGTCGGTTCTTCGTCGACACTGAGTTTGCGGATATATCATACGTCGATTTTGCCTTTCTCGTACTCCACCACGCTGCCCAGCTTGTACTCTATATTGCTGTCCTTGTACTTCGCAACGCTCACAAGCGGCATAACCACCATGCCCCTTGACATTTTTTAAAAATGCACGCGCCGGCGTATCGCAGATGAAGCACTGGATTTGTACAGCGTAGTTTTTTCTATCAATGAATATTCCTTCGTTCTGCAAGAGATTTATTTCTTCAACAAACTCGCGGCAAAATACCTCGCTTTCTTTGGGCTTGGAGCGGCCCGAATATATAGCGGCCGGAAACGGATCATAGATATCTGGCTTGAAATATATTTTTACCAATATTGGCCAGAATTGCCTCGTCCCAGATTTATTCAGAGGAAAACCGTCAACGTTGACTTGCAGTAAGATGACGTCATTTTTGTACACATTCGAATCGATGCGCGAATCAAGACCCTGAGCGACTCCTAGGTAAATAAATTCCCCCATGGTGCCATCCTTACCTTCCATTTCTTGTATATTATACATTGCAGAGGACGTGTCTAAAAGAGTCTTCGCAGATTTTGGAAGATCCGGGAGCAATCTTCGTCGTAGGATTTGAAGCAACCCATCAAGGTGACTTTGAGGAATCCGAGATTGGATTGCCCAGATGCGAAGCTCCTCTATTTCCGGGTCTTGATCCTCATTTGCATCTCTTTCTGCTTCTTCCAACTGCCCTAATACTTCTTCCTCTTCGGCATCTCTTCTGTCTTCTTCTCCTTCTCTTTCTTCTCCTTCTTCTTCTTCTTCTTCTTCTTCTTCTTCTTCTCCATCTTCTTCTTGCTCTTCTCCTTCTTCTTCTTCTTCATCTTCTTCGTTCTCCTCCTGTTCTTCTTCTGCATCTGCGTCAGCCTCGGCTGCATCTGGTCTTCCTTCCTCTGCTACATCTGAGCAATCCGCTGTTTCGCCACTCACATCGCTTTCAATATTTTCGCTGTCACTTCTGTGATTCCCATCATTGGAATTTGATTGCTCAGCTCCATGCAGGTTGAGCCGTTGTGGATCAGTACCTTTAAACCCATGGACAAGACAAAATTAATTGAGAAATTTAAGAAAATATATCCATACGAAGGAAGTTTTTTATGGAACAATATATGTATGTACCCATCAATTTGGCCATTTTCGTACGCAGTCCGCATTGTATAGCACGATGTCTTGCAACACGTTTTCTAAGTTCGGCTTTTCGTTTATTCTCCTCCATTATTTCGTGATCTGTAACAAAAATATTACGGTAGATAAACAATGCATTTTTAAATTTTGTTTTTTCTTGATTTTTTTTCTATCTGTCTAAATAAGAAAAGATGGCCATCATGCACTGCTGCTTCGTACAAATTTCTATTACTTAATCAACAAGGAATAGAAAAAGTAAATGAGAATTTAATAAAAAATGAGTCGTTTAGAGTTGCGAGGCTTTCAAAAATTACATAAATAATAAAATTTTGATGCAATTGAAAATTAAAAATTTGGAACAGAACAAATATACCAACAACACTGAAAAAAAACTTTTATAGAAATTTGACAATTTGTTCAGCAATTTCAAACAGTGCTCAGAACTCAAAATCAGTCATGCTATTACACGATTTGAAAAAAACCTGAATTCAAAAAATAAACTTTATCAATAAATTATCTATCTTTAAAAAATTGATCATCATGTTTGAAGATAAAGACATTATACCGATAATCTGTTAATGAAAAATCTGTGACGGTGGAATGTCACTGTCGAAGCATTTTTCATTTGTAGAGAGCATGCGGCAGGCCCAAAGCTGCACAAACAGTCCCTGTGCGTATAAAAACGAAATAAAACATCACAAATATTCAATCATAATCAAAGATTAATGTATATGATAACCTATTGTTGTATAGAGAGCAGAAAAATTTGCGATTCTGCATTAAGACAAAAATTGTTTTACGATAAATATAATTTGAATGAAATTATAGCTCAGTTTTCTCATCGATTGATACTAGTGAAATATTTTTAAGACACCAAATTATAGTACGAATGATAATTGTTAATATTACTATTATTATCCATGCAGCATCTGTGCCAAAATAGCTGATGCGAACGTAACCTCAAAATATGTTCTCTATGATTTGTTTTTTGGATCTATTATTGTAGATTTCTTTTCTAAATTATTATCGCAATAAAAGCAAAAAAATCACGAGTGAAACTTTACAAGCTATTAAAAAATTGTTATTGTGTACTCACGAACAAGGCAGAATCCGGCAACGTGAACACGATGATGAACACGATGATGAACAGCTCAGATGGTTTATAAACATAAAAAAATTGCCAAAATGTTTAAAGCTGATGGTTCCGTTCAATTGATTTCATTTTTTTTATGAGAAATCGGTTTTTCACACTCGCCGAGAAATCACTTTTTCACGCACATCAGCCGCTCTAACATGTGTTTTTATCGGCGGAACGAAAATGTGCCTCAAAAACAATACCTACGGTATTGGGAATTCACTCACGATATATATATATATATATATATATATACACACTACGACCTCGGTTACCGCAAGTTCGATACACACAAGAAGAGTCCCCACTATGCGGCGGATGTCGATCAACGTGGCACATGGTGTGAGAGCACCGGTATGGCAGCGGACACGGCTGAGCCGTGACGGCTCACGGCTCGTGTGACCTTCGATTCTCGCAAGTATAAGCGGTGCCAGTCCCGCCGCTTTTGCGGTAGTGTATATTTCTTTCTATTTGTATCAAGAGACGCAGAAGAGCCAGAAGACCCAGAAGGGTGGGAGAGAGATGACGCCATAGGAATCGTATGAGAGCGAAAGAGACAGCACCATAGGGATCGTGCGAGAGAGAGATTCCCTAAAAGGCGGGTTTATTGCCTATAATATAACAGTTTATATACATATATATATATGAACTGTTTACTTCTATAGGCAATATATACACAGCAATATATAACAATATATACAACAAAATATAACAATATATAAAAATATATAAAACGTTTTTTAAGCATATCGTAATATGAAAATACAATACAATAATAGGAATAACAATCATAATAAATCAATAATCTTGTATAATTTCCATATACGAATCATATGCAGGTGTGGGGTGCTGTAGCCATTTTCAAAATTATCAAAGAAAATTGAAAATTTTTAAAACTTCGAAACGAGGCAATGATTATTATCGTCGAATCGAAATTTTTCCAGTTTTTAATTTTTGAAATTTTTAATTTTTTAATTTTTTTTTTCAATCTTTTAAAAATATATTTTATGCATAATTATATTGTACACCGTATAGTTTACGGAAACAATTCTAGAAAATAAGATTTTCGTAAGTTCACAAAACATGTTCAGGACCTGCTCATTTCCCGGCCATGCGAGGCATGAACTTAGATGATATATGAAATAGTTTTATTTTAATAAATATGACAGTTTCCACATCAGAGCCTTGTCAGGGTAATAACAAAAATATATGCTTAAAAGTGTGAAAATAATATCGCCGGTAACTGTTCATATTCTGATCAGGCAGGGCACTGACAAAATAGTGATTATACAACTAGGGGTCAAGTCGTTAAGTTCCATGTCAGGGCCCTGCCAGGAAAACCGGATCAGGCAGGGCGGATCAGGGGCAAGCATCAACTAATGGTTGCCCTATCACATTTCTACACGGGATATAGCTATAGATATAGAAGAAGATAGAGAAAAACTGCGTTTAATAATTTTCTTTTGCACATTGCAGCTTATTGGTACGATGAAATTGCTATAAACTTTGCGGGAGTGATCTTGAGAGTTGGTTCATGTACTTGTGTTAGTTTCATCAAAAAGTGGCTTTTTTAACGGTACTTTTTCAATGTTTTTTTGCGGTTTTTGACCCTTTTCCATAAGATCCAATGTAAAAAACTAATTCGATTTTCTCAGAAACGGTTCGATCGAATCCGTTGAAATTTGTCGAGCGAACATTTTAGTCAATTTCAAACGTATCTACCAGTTTTCATCAAAATCCCTCTTTTTTGATATATGGTATCGTTCTACCTTAAATGAAAGTATTAATTCGATTATTTATTTGTTGAACCAAGAAAATCGCTCTTCATTTAAACAAATATTTTCACGAATCTATTACGCCATTATATTAAACTCTTATTTAATAGTAACAATTGAATGCATGATAGATTTGATTAAATTTGTATTCATTGGATCAATGACATTGATCGCATCATAAACATGAGATTATTTGAATCTAAAAAACTAATTCAATACAAAATTATTTTTTCGCAATAAAGTCATTATTTTACTTCAAATTTTTTTTTATTTAAATAGATTTTATTGAATTTGTATTCATTAGATTAATTACATTTATCACATCATAAACATTAGATTATTTGAATCTAAAATTATGATTATTTGAATCTAAAAAACGACTTCAATACGAAATTATTTTTTTTTTTTGAGAAAATTATCTATGACATTATAAACATGAGATTATTTGGATCTAAAAAATGACTTCAATACGACATTATTTTTTTCGAACAAAATTATTTCTTTGCAATAAATTCATCATTATTTTACTTCTAAAAATATCTTTATTCAAATAGATTTTAATAAATTTGCATTCATTGGATTAATTAGATTTATTGCATCATAAACATGAGATTATTTGAATCTGAAAAACGACGTCAATATTAAATTATTTTTTTCTGAACAAAATTATTTCTTTGCAATAAATTCATCATTATTTTACTTCTAAAAATATTTCTGTAGTATTTTCAATATGTATTAGATATAAAATTGATTGTGATTATTTGAAAAGAAGCAGTAGTAAAATAAATAACACATTATTTTATTCCAATAGAATATTTGTTTGGAATGATGAAATTTTTATTTCCTTCAAGCAAAGAACTGTCATTTCTGTAGTGTACTTTAATAGTATACATAAGTTGTTAAAAATTAAAAAACTGGTTTTTTAAATGTTTTTCTATATTCGAATCTTCATAACTCCTAACTTTTTTCAAGTGCGTAGTAGTAGTCGATAGCGTAATAGGTAGCGTTTTAGGTAGTTAGGTAGGATAGGTATGATGGTAGGTAGGGTCGAGAGTTCGAATCTCGGTCGGACAGAGAAATTAGATTGGAGAATTGGCGCAGATTTGTCTTTTTTTTTCTATTTATCTCTTTTTGGGGTCACTAAACTATGCATATTAAATTATTTGGCAAGGGCTATATATTTTTTATAAAATGTTTAGCAACAATTAATAAACACGCATTTGATTGAATCGATCCTTTTTCCTGTTGATTGGACTAATTAATTTGTTGATTCAACAATTTTTTTTTCTCAGTGCTACCCGTATTAAAAGACATGCATATTTTGAATGATAAAATGTGTTCTTGATTCAAACAACGTATTACATATAATTGATAACATATTCTTAGATTCAAGTAAATTCGTTTATTGAAACAAATTTATGGAATTAACTGAAAAAATGAACCAAGTAAATATACAAGGGAACCAATCTAATATGTTTTGGCTAATAATGAAAAAAATGATTTTTTGCCTTCAAAACTTTATTTCATTGGTTCTAGTAATTTTTTCTCTCAGTGCCGTATTACAAAATATATTAAATTTTGTTCCATTTAATCGAGATAACACGAGACACGACAAGATATCTTAGAGCGAGACGAAAAAATTCGAGACGAGAGAGAATATTTCTCCTGCCGATCGAGACAAGACGGTACCCGTGTAGAAATTTTGGTGGGGAAAAACTTCTGCCCCTGACTTGCCCTCCCTAACTAATGTAGGGAAATGATCCGCTCATCCTAACAGGCCCTGTTTAGCCATGTAACACCTGGCTGGCCATTTTCGGATCCGGCGATCATGATCAGGCCCCTATGACGATATGATCCGGCCCTAGCAGATCCTGATCAGGCCCCTAAGATTTTTAGAATCATGTCCTTAAAGGCCCTGATCACGGTCGCGATCATACACCGAAGCGCTTTTTAAACAATTCGTTTTTACGAGGTACTCCTTTTTCAATGTATGCATCTTATTATTTATTTCGAGGCAACCCTTTCTTAGGGTACACTTTTCTTTTGGCAATCCTCGAAGAGAATATTAGATTCCGAGTGAACGGAAATTCTCTACGAGAATTAAATAAATAAGTACAATTACATAAGACGGCAGGAACTCCTTGTATGGATTCTTCCGACACCGACTTCTGCTAACATCCGTGCTCGCACCCGTCTATATAAGCATACTGAACACATTATCCGTATGCGAGTTCAACGGTTGCTGTCCTGCGCCATCTCGCGCCAAGTCTCGGAACTAACGCGATGCGGTTCGTTGTGATAATAATAATAATAATCCTCTGCCTACGTAACGAACTTGTGACAGGCGCACAATTGCTTGTTATTCTCGCGGGATAAAAGTAAATAATAATTAAATAATAATAATAATAATAATAATAATAATAATAATAATAATAAACGAGGCAATGATTGTTAATTTATTATTATTGTTATTACTATTATTGTTATTTATTATTATTATTATTATTATTATTATTATTATTATTATTATTATTATTATTATTATTATACTACTGAAAGCCGATATACAAATAATTTTATTTTAATAAATACTCAGGGCAATCCAATAGTTTTCACATCAGAGCCCTGCCAGGGTAAAAAAATAAAAATATTTTTTGCTTAAAAGTGTAAAAATAACGTCGTCGGAAACTGTTCATATTCTGATCATGCAGGGCACTGGTAATAAGTGATTATTTCAATGTAATAACTAGGGACCAGGTCGTTAAGTTCCATGTCAGGGCCCTGCCAGGAAAATCGGATCAGGCAGGGCGGATCAGGGGCAAGAATCAACTAATGGTTGCCCTATCACATTTCTACACGGGTACGATCTATTGTCTTGAAATTTTCGAGACAAGACAAGACAAGGTCTTGCGGCAACACTAATTACATGATAGTGCAAAATAATTAGTCGGACAAAACAACGTAATTTACTCTACCACAAGCCCTCAAACCAAAACGTGTCAGTGAAGGAAAAAAAATCAAATATCCCACACAGAGTGCAGATAAAAAAGCGAAACTGCAATCTGTCGGATAATCGGACAAATAATAAATCTCGAATGGACGGATCGAAAATGTTGAGAATATTGAGGTCAGCCGATTTGAAATTCCCGATCAGAGCCAATTTTGTTGTTTTTTTTTCTCTCCCCCTCCCATAAACCGTCCCTCGGAGGAAAATCCTCTCGAATATCGCGTTTTTCTCTACTCTACCATGCACAAATTCGTTTGGCAATCTGGTAACGGGGTTGCGCCTGTCGAATCGCACGGGAGTACAAGTTTTGTTTTATTTTTTTATTTTTTATTTTTTATTAATGTCATACGAAAAAATATATTTTAGTCACGAGGAGCGAATACACGAGCGATAGGATAACGAGTGATAGGGGTTGAAGAGCCAGAGGACGAAAGAGAGAGAGAGAGAGAGAGAGAGAGAGAGAGAGAGAGAGAGAGAGAGAGAGAGAGAGGGAGAAAATCTAGAGTGACAGTTTGTGTATCCGTGCCGATATGACTAGTCGCCAGAGGCCAATGTGAGCTCCGGACTGTCCAACAAAACAGTCCCGGGTATAACAAGCACAGCGACTCCCAAACATACCTGATCCCTAAAAAGTTTGGGGGTGCAAAAAAAAGCATCTGCAGCAGCAGCAATGACAACAACAACAACAACAGTCACAGGGGCCGATTAAAGCGCGTGAAACGCGAGCACAAAAATTGCCCCGGGGCAACTCGAGATTCTGGAACGTTGTGCTCGTGTACAGGGCTCGGGCCCTCTCCCATCCCCTTAAATATACGTGGATGTGGGTGTAAGCTCGTGTAGATATGTTTACCGGAGGGCACCAGACCAGACATCGCACGATTCCCTCCCTATGTATACGAGTACCGAGGGTATTGTTATCGCTCGGGCAGCTGCCAAGCGTCCTCCTACCTTTTGCTTTCTCCTGTCGCTGCCATCTCCCTTCCTCTCCTACCTCTCGCTGTTCCTCTTTCCCTCCCTTTTGAATTTACGTTATCCACACGCACACACACACACACACACACACACACACACACACACACACACACACCCTCATCTCCAAATGGGTCCCTCTCAACCCAGTTTTGAGAGAGAGGGGGATCCTCTCACAAGGTTTTACACAGCTTTACAACAACGTCAGTTTCCTTGCACACTGTCATTTTCGCGTGTTCCTTTTCCCTTGCCAAAACTCGAACCACGCAATTGTGGATCTTCGGAATGTGTTTTTATCTGTGTTCTCGTTGTTTCTTTTTTTTTTTTTTTGCGGATTTATCCATTTGAACTACTCAAGATTTTTCTGTAATTCGAAAAACACGGTTTTGGCAGTGCACAGATTGACTGGCTCTTACTTTGCTTACTCCGCAGGGGGCAGCTTTTTGTTAATTTTTCCTTTCTCTGATTTTTGAGAAAAAAATATTTGAAAATATTCTTTTTGATACAAAGGCCCTAGTGATGTATGGTGAATCTGCCCCCGAAAGATTTTTAAATGATACTTAGAGCATAAATAGGTACTAATAAAATAATAAGATCCTCAAAGTTTCGGATTCCCTAACTCAATTGGTTATTGAGAAAAAGTAAAATGTGTAAAAAACAGAAAAAAAATTTCTCAGGATCGACCGAACCGATTGATGTAAATTTTTAATATGTTTTGGGGACTGATAATAGCTTCAAGAAAAAAAATTAAAAGCTGTATAGCTATGTAAGATGCTTGAAAAAAAATTTGTTTTGTTTACTCATAAACGGAGCTTTGTTTTCGTGAAATTTTTTTTTTTCGACATTTTCATGTCAGTATGTTTAAAATGTCCTAAAACGTCGAAGAACGCATTTAGAAAAAATGTCCGGACGTATGTGTGTGTGTGTGTGTGTACGCTTTGTGCTTTCCTTAAAATAGATATATCTGAAGAACGGTTTGGGCGATCAACTTGAAATTTGGTACACAAGGAGACCACGTATGTCCCGGTATTTGGTGCAATTTTTTTTTTTTCTCAAATTACAAAATAATTGTCAATTTGGCGGCACTTTCGATTTTTTGTAAAATGTTTGTAGGTCGTGTAACTCGTAATTTTCCAGTTACCATCCTGAAATTCTATGTACAGATACAATTTATAATAAGGACGGTTGGGATTGAATTTGGAAAAAATCGCGCAAGAGGTTAGTTTAGAAAAAAAAATTTAATTTTTTGCAAAAAATTTGTAAGTTCTCTAACTTTTGTAATTTTGCATCCATCGAGCTGCATTTTTTTGTGACGATGCATTCAATGACAATGAAAAATAATACTGAATTTCATAAAAATCGCTTGAGAGGTTCAATGGAAAAAAAATTGAAATTTTCAAAAAAAATTTGTTAACACTCCAACATTCGCATTTTTAGAAGTATCGAGGAAATATTTTTTGCACGAATACACTAGATGACAAGAATGGTTAGGATTGAATTTGGTGAATAACGCTCGAGAGGTTCGGTCTGAAATTTTTTTTTTTTGAAATTTTCAAAAAAAACTTGTTAACAATAAGTTTCCTAATTTAGCAGCTGTCGAGTTCACTTCTTTAGCACCAATACACTGAACGACAAAAACAATTAATAATATAATTGAACGAAATTGCTAAAAAATCATGCAAATTTGAAATTTGCACATAGCTTCTTCATTTGTTTCTGTCGTTCGTGAAGCTTCCTTTATGAGGAAGCCATGATAACATACATGTCATAAAGATGATCAAGGAGGTCCTCTTAAAGGAGATTTGACGAACGACGGAAAAAAATGCGGAAGCTATGTGCAAATTTCAAATTTGCATGATTTTCCTTTTGATCTCAATTTTTAACCATGATACAATTTAAGCATTAATATGAAACTATATTTTTTCAACCTTCTATATTTCGCTATAACACTATGAATTAAATTTTTTTTCAAAAACGGTACGCCATAGTAGAAAAAAATATAAACCACTTTTTGGCCCAAATAATGAATTTACTCATATGTTTTGAGGTTTAATTTTTGTATTTTAACGCATGTTTACATTTGTATTTATTAAATTAAAAATAAAATAAAATTTGTATTGATTAAAAATAATATTTCATATTTAAAACAGCAAACATGTTTTTGCCATAGTCAAAAATTAAACGAGGTTGATATCAATAATCAATTTTATAGTAATTTTAACAAATATTTTTAGGAATAACATTTAATTATAAAACTCGGGTAAATATCTAGTTTAATTCAATCGTTCTAAAACCATTTGCACACTCACAGTCATTATTCACTTATGCTCTAAGTATTATGGAAAAATCTTTCGAGGGCCGATTCACCGTACTTATACCTCTAGGGCCTATCTGTAAAAATATTGAATTAGGATTTCCCAAAACAAAATTTGCAAAAATAATTTTTGTTCGCCTACCTGACTTAGTGCACCCCCTGAAATTCGTGCATTTGCTTTCTTGTCCTTTTTTTCATTCGTGAAGCCAAAATCGAAAAAATAATTCGCTCAACTATTGTTAAATTTGTAATCCAAGATTTTTCTGAGATTCGAGAACCACGGTTTTGGGAAGAACAGGTTATTGACTGGCTCTTACTTTGCTTACTCCGCAGGGGGTAGTTTTTTGTTAATTTTTTCTTTCTCCGATTTTTAAGAAAAAAATGGTCGAAAATATTCTTTTTGGTTTGCCAAGTTTCTATAGAAATATTGAACTAGGATTTCCAAAATTTTTTTTTCAAAAATAAGTTTTTTTCACCCTCATCTTGGCGCAACCCCCGAAATTCCTACATTGCTTTCTTGTCCTTTTTCATTCATGAAGCCGAATGAATCGATAAAATAATTTGCTGTAATATATTTGGTTCTCCAATCCAATGTGCAAATTACAATTTGCACGATTTACACTAACTTTTCAGCGGCATGTAGCTAAGCTTCACTCTCGCAAAAGTTATGAACAATTGGTTTCGACTATGACTTTTCGGTTTCGATTATTTTCATACCGTTTTCATCGAGCACGTTGCCAAGTTTTTTTTTGTGTTACTCCGTTGCACTGCTGGGTCTTTTTTAGCACAACAGTGTGGTACAGGGTCATACCGATGCGAGTAATTTCTTTATCTTGGCTCTGACATCGCTGACGCAGCCACTTGGATTCCACGAAACAGAAAACAGAAGAACAAAACGTCAGGATTACGTATATTCTCCTCGGTGGAACATTGTACGTGTGGAGGTATTTGCAGGAATAGAGAGAACGCCGTACCGCCGAAATATATGTATATATATAGAGAGAGAAAACAACCCCTAACGCTTGCAGGGATGCACATACCCCCGGATCCAACGTCGGCCCACTGGCACTAATTGCCGGTCCGGTAGAAAATTGGCGAGATAACTTCGCATTCCTGCAACCGGGAGAGCCAGTCTCCCTCGCCATATCCAATTCTCTTCCTTCTCACCCTCTCCCTCCCACTTTCTATCTCTGTTATCCTTCCACTTCTTTCTACGAATTACAAATCTTCCAGCTATGTACATAGTATATATATGGAGCATTCCACGTCAAATCACGCGGTCATCGGCCTGACCTCCTCTGATTTTGATGTCGAATGAATTGTGGGTTTCATTTAGCCCGAAATATGACCTTAAATTTTTAGAAATTTTTATTTCAATTTTTAGGGGTTGCCCGAACTAAAAATCATTCAATTGAGGGAAAACATAAAGAGAGGCCTTTTTCAAATTAATGAAATTTTTTCACAGAAACTCGGGCCTAAAATTTCGTCATAGTCCGATAATGGGCCCAAAATAATTACTTTTTTTTTATTATTTCTGATTTTGATTGTTTCTTGTAGTGAGAATAACAATGACAAATATATTTTTTGAGCGAAGCTTGATTTTTTTTTCTTGGTTTAAAAGTGAAACGACAACATTTTTCGAAAATTTATTAGCCTCGACGACCTGAAATAAAACGGATGATTCGAACACAATTAGAAAATTAAAATTAAAAAAAAATAGTAATTATTTTTGGCCCATTATCGAACGATGACGAAAATTCTGTTTTGGGCCCCAGTTTTTGTGAAAAAATTTCATTACTTTGAAAAAGGCCCCATCTTTATGTTGTCCCTCAATTTAATGATTTTTTAGCTCGGACAATCCCTAAAAAATTACATAAAAATTTCTAAAAGTTTGAGGTCACATTTTGGGCTAAAGGAAACCCACAATTCATTGGACATCAAAATCCGAGGGGTCAGGCCGATGACCATTTGATTTGACGTGGAATGCCCCATATATTAAGTGCAACCCTTCATGTTCTCTCTTCCTCTCTCGGTTCTTGCACGAGATGCAACTCTCCTACATGAGAATTCAACTCCGCTGGTAAAATCCACTTTTTCTTCCCCTAACGAGTAACTTTTTTTTTCAACCCCCTCTCAGTGCGATTCTCCCACACAATTGTACACACGCGGTTTATATTCGTTCGAAGCAAACATTTCCCATCAGGTTTTCCCTCGGGATGAAAATTTAAGGGTGCATGAAAACGTGCAATGGAGGGATGAAGCTGTATACCGTGTCGAGGGATAATGTATTTGCATTCCGGTGGAGGATATGATTTCTGCACTCGATGAGGCTCGTTTAAAATTGAAATCATATGTAATTAATGAAGAACCGAGTAATCCTCTTATTCGCTTTATCAATTTTTATCCGGCAAACGATATGATGCATCGGGCAATCGAGTTTGTCTTGCTGACTGGATTTCCTCTTCTTCTACATTGCTCGCGTTTCCGGGAAAACAGATGAAGAACAAACAGAAAAATTTCATCAATATGGGTTATTTATCTTTTTTTTTGTCCATCTGCTCGAATGCTTTTTTTTATTGTTTACACTTCCATTCTTTTACTTTCTCTCAACATTTCACATTTCAAGGCAGTATAAAATAAGCTTTTTCATTAACTTTTTTTTAGTTAAAATAGCTTAAACTAAATTTTATAAGATATTGGATTTTTAAAAATGCATGAGAATACTCTCTAATTTTCGTAATTTTGCAACTATCAAGCTGAAACTTTCTACAAAAATATACTAGCTAACTATGTACATACCGTAAAATGGAGCTATTTCGCTCTCGTTTCGGTAGTTTTTTGGTGACAACTTTTTTTTAACATCCAATATTTATTTTTTTTTGCTCCCACAGAACAATGTGTCCTTTGGCTATAAGACGTATAACGATATCAAGTCCCACCGCCCCCCACAATTTTATATATATATATTTTTTTTAAAGTGTCAAAGTAACCCCGAATGTGGGGTTTCTTTGACGAGACATCGAAATGCAACTTATGTCAAACATCCCTAGCGTTAAGGTTACTTTGACATCATTTTGGTTGAAAAAAAAAATATTTTATGCATTATAGATGAAATTGAATGAAACTAACGATTTTTGACAATCAATTCGTCATTTTTATTAAATACGCATTTTACATCAAGATACCAAATACTTAGGGTACTATTATAGGCACGTAATCAGTCTTATTATCTGTGGAATCAAAATCAGCTGGCAATTACAATCAACTTTGGTAATATTATAATAAATTTGAACAACAAATCTGAGCAACAGACGACAAAAAGGTCCGTATCCTCGCACACCATACATTCATATGCAGGATAGGTTGAGCCTTTGTTATACATGCCACAAATCCCTTTTTTGCAAATGATGCAGCATATCCAGTCAGCAACATGATAGTAGAACCGGAAGTCACACTTAGGCCCAAATTTTAAGTCATAAGTTCTATCTCAAAATCGATCTTAGGATCAAACTTTCCGTCGTACTCAAGTTGGAACTTAAGATCAAACTTAAGTTCCAATTGACCAATCTTAAGTTTGAAATTGAGTGTCATTATATAAGTTCGCATACTTAAGTTCACACTTTAATGCGAACTTCAGATCGTTCTTAAGTTCAAACTTAAACTTTGTTTGAAGTTTGATCTTAAGATCCATCTTGAACTTGAACTTAAGTTCGATTGAACTTAATTCATCGCCTCCCTCGACCGTGTTTTTTGACATTAGTTGCCAAAATCATTAAGTTCGATCGAACCCCCAAAGTTAAAGTAGCTCCGTTTTACGGTAAGTTTTGAATTCAGTAAGGCCCGGATTTTCAGTTCCTAAGATTTATCTTAGGATGGATCTTAAGATCGAACTCAAGATCAAACTTTCCATTGAACTCAAGTTGGAACTTCAGATCGAACTTAAATTGAATCTTAAGATGAATCTTAAGTTTGAACTTGAGTTTTATTATAAGTTCATGTTTAAGTTCAAACTTTAGTGCGAACTTGAGATCGATCTTAAGTTCAAAATTGACCCAATTTAACACAATTTAATTTAAGTTTGAACTTGAGATCGATCTGAATTTCGCACTAAAAGTTTGAACTTAAGTATGACCTTATAATGAAACTCAAGTTCAAAATTATTCATCTTAAGATCAATCCTAAGATAGGTCTTGGGAACTGAAAATCCGGGCCTGATAATACCTCGAGGGATTAAAATTTTATTAAATTTTTACTAAATGAGTGATTATGAGTAATTCTGACTTCCATGATTTTCTCTAATTCTGGAGATTTTCCATTCGAGCCCATAAACCTAAAAAGGCTGAACAATGAAGTATCGAATCTCGCTTGGTCGAGCCTCGGAGATCCCTCGAAAACCATCGGATAATTCACGTTCGTTGCAACGTCATTAACTTCTTCTTATTGGGTGGAATACCGCCTGTGCTTGAGGGAGGTGAGGGGTGGTTTATACAGTGTTGTTGGCAGCAACGATCCCCGCGGGGACCAAGGAGCTCATCGATCACCAGCCACAGTTCGTGGTGGAAGAGGAAGAAAAAAGTATATATACATACATACATACATCGAAGTACATAGGATCACCTTCCACACTTCGTATAGATGGATACAGAGCATCCGAGAATGTCCAATCTCGACGAGATTTTTCACGCTTGAGTTTTTCTCCCTTTTACATGGGGGTTGCCAATTCTCACCCCCTCTGCCAATACTTTCACCAACGTCGATGGTTTCCCTCGGTGACTCCCCAAAACGTAACACATTGCCTTTTCCATCGAGTAGTCGCGCTTGCCTGGCTCTCTCAAAAATTTCATATATACATATATAGATGATACGAACTGTACGCACGATCGCCGATTGTTCAATACCCGAGACAATTCACGCGGAATAAGCTATTTTGATACAGAGTTGAGAGAGAGTGAGAGAAAAAGTCCCTTCTGCTAATCCAGCCTTGAAATTGGGCCATTTTTACGGTGGATTCGGGATTAAGCTTCGAGTTGCTAGACACGCGCAAAAGCTATCATTTTCCAAAAGGTTCTCACTCTCTATTCTCATTCCGAGATTTTGTTTTCAAACAGGAACAATAAGAAAGCATCGGAGAACATTGAGATGCTTGACGATGAAGTCGAAAGTTGGTCCACGTTTGGCAGGACACTACGGAAGAATTTTTTAGCTTTTATTTTCAACGTTACGACGGAAAGAGGCGACTTTACGAGGGTGAAAATATTGTAACGAGAGAGTCCATAAATTTTCCAAGATACAAAAAGCAACATACGGCACCAAGAAGAAAAAAAAACTAAGCGTGGGGCGTGAATATGGGTTGGGAAGAGAAATAGTATATTACAAATTACTACGATCCAGGGTAGGCAATATCTGGGAGGGAGAGAAGAGGGCGAAAGAAGCTTTATTAACCGGCGTATGTGCGAATGCGGAATTCCAATCGATTCTCCACGGCGTCAGTTTTCACTATGAAGTTACTTTTAATGCTATTCATATTCGTGTACGTATTATATATATATAAACCAGAGCTGGGCAGTACTTGAAGTATCCGATAGACTTGCGACGTACTTGAAGTACTTAAAAAGTACTTCAAGTACGTCGCAATTACTACTTGAAGTACTTAAAGCACCACTTGAAGTACTTGAAGTACTTAAAAAGTACTTCAAGTTTTGTATTTATATTTTCAAGTACTTGAAAAGTATTTCAAGTATTGTACTTCAAATTTCAAATACTTGTCTGTACTTCAAATACTTTTTCGAATACAAGTATCAAGTACTTTTGAATGTGTCTTGCTGATGTTTGCATGCACAAAGCCTTTGAATATGTAATAGAAAATAATACACTACTTGAAAAAATTAAGGGATCAAATAAATGTATTACATTTTTAGTGGTTTTTAACAATGCTGTATCTCAGTGAAAAATGGTCGTACGAAGATCTAAAAAAAAGCCATTCTGAAGCTTACAGTTTTTAGTTTTGAGATCTTTCAGCAAAAAAAAATCGAAGCTACAGGTTTCACGCAATCCTGATAAATAGTGAGAAAAACAAATTTGGCAAATTTTTATTACGTTTTTTTGGCTGCATTTTTTTTTCAGCATTGCATGGACTGGATAGCTTGTTTATTTAGCTTTAATTTGCTTTTTTGAGACCTCGATGCGACCATTTTTCGCTGAGATATCGGACTTTTAATAAAAAAGGATCCTTTTGTGTTTGACCATTGATATCTCGGCAACCAATAATCGCACAGCAATTAAAAGGGGGTTTTTGAAAACTTGAATTAATGCTCTACAAGGATTGACGATCGTTTTTTGAAAAAAAAAAAAACAATTTTCCATCCTTGCCATGAATTTGAAAAAACAAGAGAAAAAGGGCTATTTATGTTTTTTTTTTAAATCAACGGCTAAATTAAAAATATTGACAAAGCGACTAATATTGAGCGTGACTTTTACAGCTCAATATACCCACAAAAACCCTGTAAAGTTTCGATTTGATCTAACGAACGGTTTTTTTTTCAAGTAATCAAATTTTTGAAAAAAATTAAAGGATCATGTTTATGCCCCTTTATAATCATTATTAGAATGACACTCCATAATCATTATCAGAATGAAAAAAGAATTTTTTTTGACCTTTTCCTTGAGTAGTTCTAACAATCCATGTATAATATTCTTTATTTCTTCTTTTTCAAACGTGTATCACAATAAATCATAATTATAATCGTCAATGCTATTTTTGATTTATTTTTAATTCTTTGTTAAAATACTTCTGTTCCAATCTGCCTAATCAGCCTAATCTCAGTGTATTGCACAAGGTGAAAATATTTTTTGATACGAAATATACCTGATATACCTGAAAACTTGAAAAGCACTTGATACTCGTTACTTGATTTTTCAAGTACTTGTACTTCAAGTACTAACGGTACTTAGTACTTTGTACCAGAAGTACTCGAAGTACTTTGTACTTGAAGTACTTTCCGGTATTTTGCCCAGCTCTGATATAAACTATCTATACATCGGGAAAAAATATTGAGCTGAGAAATTAAAACAAAAATATGATTTTCCCATTCGATAAAAGACTCTCAGCAAATTTCTATTTTTTCCAGCATCTGTTTCAGTTTTAAATCAATCCTTCTTAAATTCTTCGTCATTGCATATGATTTTTTGGTTTTTTACATTATCCTGGAAAATTTTATGGAATAGAAGATGAATGTTAAAGCAGCGAAACGAAAAAAGTTCGCTGACTCCAACCACAAAATTTTCGAGATTTTTGTTTCTCAGGCCGCCATTTATTTTCATGTTTTTCTATTCCAAATAATTCTTCTCGTTCCCTCGATGAGTTTCTGCTGATATGCAACCCTCGTGGCCGTCCACGTGTATATCCAACAGGCGTGAAAAAATAAAGAACCTCGAGGGTGCGATGAGAAGTTGTGGTTGGGGATATATTCGAGAAAAAATTCGGCTGACGAGGGTCGAGATTCTTCTCCAGCGTATATAGAGTCGATTCCAGCAGAGATGGAACGTCAGAATTTCCTCGTTATTTTGAGATGAAACCGTGTGTTCAATGAAGAGGAAGCGTTCAATTTGCAAAAATGAGATGACCAAACTCCCAAAACGATGTAAATGCAATTGTGAGAAAATTGAGCAAATTATAAATTTGCCCAAAGCTAAGTTGCCTCTGGACAAATGATTTATGCATGATGTTTGTTTCTAAGGATATACATAAAATTCCCCGAGTCCATTAATAAAAAGTGTCCCAACTATTCTGGAATTTATCTACACGCGCGTAGGATCACGTAAAAGTAGTCGCACATAGGTCACAGTGTCGAGTACACATATTCTCGTTTCCAACGTTATATACTGCTGATGCTGCTGCTGCTGCAACATCCTGTATATGCGAGATTTTTTTACGCGAGAATGGAGGATGAATTTTTTTTTATGACCAACCCACCCGAATGGTTTATCCTCTTTTTTTCCCCGCCGCTTGATATTGCGTTTACGTTGCACTCCGCTATAAAGTGATGCGCGACACGCAATATTTCTCGTGAAACGTTTTACAAACAAGTCGAAAATCAAGAGGAAGCGACGTTTATATTGATAAAAAAAATAATAAAAAAAAAAAAATATTGAAGGCAACATTTTTTTCGAAAAAGAAATGTACTTTGACCTGTAACTTTATTGAAATTCCGAGCGACAAAATTTGTTATATGTTGCTGAGAAAAATGTAATTTTTCGGTAAATAATAAAATTCTCATTCGTTAAGTTTTAATAAAAAATACGGTTCTCGTGTAAAAATTATTTTTCCGGTTATTTGAAGCTCATGAACTGTTTGAAGAAATCTGAAAAAAGAGGGTGGGGGTCGAAGAGTCGACTAACCAATATTTCGAACGGCCGAAATCCCGAATTTCACGATTACGAGCGTTCGAATAACGAAGCGCCGAAATCCCGAACGCCAGAGAAGCGGAAGCGGAGATCGCCGCCCCATGCGTAAGACAGAGAGAGATACGCCTCCTCTCTCTCTTACGCATGGGGCGGCTCTTTCGACTTTCTCTTTTCTGGCGATCGGGATTTCGGCGCTTCGTTGTTCTAACGCTCGTAATCGAAAAATTCGGGATTTCGGCCGTTCGAAATATTGGTTAGTCGACTCTTCGACCCCCACCCAAAAAAGAATTGGGACGCTAGAAATAGTATCAATTTAATTGTAGTAAAAATCGTGAACCAAGTACAAAGACACGAGAATCAAAAATTGGTCCAGTTGGACATGGAATGTCTTCTGGAGAATCGAAGATCGCGGTTGAAGAGTTGAGTCGACCGTCAATTCGATCTTTTGCGAGCCGGGAGGTCAATATACCTGAGAGGATCCTCACGGCGGGATATCCATGTATATAATGACCGTTGAAAAAGGTGCCTCTCAAAAATATTAGGAGCGTAATAAAACGTGGCCACGGATTAGCCGAGCTCTCCATGTCACGTTGTAAATCCCTCCCAAAGGTTTCGAAAATTAACTTATCCATATATTGTTTTTTTTCTCAATTATCCACAAAAAGATGCTCTTTTTGTCAAATCATATTTTTATTTGATTTTATTTGATTTTATTTGATTTTATTTGACAACACCCCACCCCCCCCCCCCCCCTTAAAAATTGAGTCAAAACCAATATTTTTGCCTTCTTGTCAAATTATCATAAATTTCATGCATTGACTCATTTTTAGGTCGATCTGCGAAACCTGGGGTATAATATGGACCACCCTAAAAAATTAGGTCAGAAATCTTTCGTTTTTCTTCAAATTATGATGTATTTTATGTAATCATCCATTTTAAGGCCGATGCGCAGCATCGGGGGTAAAATGGACCATCATAAAGAAAAACCTTTTTAACGTTGAACACAATTTTTTAAAATTGAAAAAAAAATTGGTAGTATTTTTAGAAGGGGGCCGTCGTGCCCCAGAATCTTTTTTTTCTTCAGTTTCGGAAAAATGTCGGTAAATTCGTTCAAGATAGAACAAAAGTAAACTGTTTTGATGAAGCAAAAATATATTTTCAGTATACTTTGAATATATTTCATACATTTCCTCAACTAATATATTTGCATATTTGTATCTATATATTTATAATATATTTATGACATTTATATTAATATTTATAAAACATTTTTCTCAATAATATATTTCGTTGTATATATAATATATTGATATATCAAAATGATTGATATATTTGATATATCAAAATACATTTCCATATAGCTACGAAATATTAGATATTTCTGGACAAAATATATTCGCAGACTCGCGATAAATTTTCTGTTTACGTTTCATATACTTCTTTTCGTATGGGGTAGTTTTGTTGAAATAAAAAAATCCTCAAAAATCTTTTTGCTCGGTGCATGCAGTGTTACCCCCCTTTAGGCAATCTCTTTTTACCTGTGACTCCGTACGTTCGAGGTGTTGGGATAGTTGACGGTTTATTTTTATTATTTTTTTTTTTTACTTTATCTCTTTCTCAGTCATTTTCCCAAATGCCTCGGGGCTCTTTTCGCGATCTCTCTCACTCACTCACTCACTCTCTCTCTCTCTCTCTCTCTCTCTCTCTCTCTCTCTCTCTGTCTCTCCCTCTCTCTCTTCCCCTCTCTCTCCCAGCACGCGCTCTCACGTCACATTTCGCGGGTGGATATGAGAGAAACGCGCGAGTCACCATCCCGAATCTTACTTTCTTCTCTCGTACGTGGCGGGAATGCTCGTGCGATGAAACGATAAAAAAGATCGTAAAGGTAACGACCGGTTACGAGCGAACGGGGCTACAGCCTATACGTGAGTCCTTTTTTCGAGAGAGACAGAGAGAGAGAGAGCTTTTTCTCTCTTCCTTTCTCTTTCACACACTCGCTATAATTTCTATATCTTTTTTCTCCCTTCCTTTCTTTCCAACTTCTCACACAAATTCTTTCGGTTATTTCTTATTTTAGTTTACTGCTGGAAGCGTGCGGGCAATATTCTTCGTTCGGCCACGTCAGAACGACAAGTGCGCTTTCCTGATGCACTTTTACATCAAACAATATAAAGATGACAAATAGCATGAAAAAAAATTACATTTATCCATAAAAAAACACTTCCAGAGAAACATCTGTCTCAGTTACGGAAAAATGGGAGTTAAATAATCAAAACATCAGTCGCTGTTCAAAAATGTAACCCACTGAGGGCCACCTGGGTCTACAGCGACCCAGTGCCATCTTTAAAGTGCTGTGTGCAGTAAGAGGAATAAGCGAAGGCCCGCACTTTTGTTCGGTAAATTAGGCGAAAAATATGATTTATCGAGAAGGCACAACATCTATCTCAGTCGGCCCCTGGTCTTCGTACGAAACACTTCAGTAGCGTTTTTTGGGTCACTGCAGACCCAGGGTGGAAATATACTTTTCCAAAAACTCATGAAAACGACCTGCACCATATTTTCACTGGGAGTCTCTAGTTTGCAAATCACTACAATTAAATCTATTTAGCGCGATAAACAAGGGAAGAATCATTGAAAACGTCCGACAAGTCTTACAGGCCAATTTTCGGACTTTTTTTGCATTTATTCACACAGTTTTAAAAAAAATGAAAATATCGATTGCGGCCTTGCATATTCTCATTCCTGAGGTTATAACGATTCGATTTTACTACTTACGAGTTAGAAAATTTTGTTTTAAACGTGTTTTATAAGCATAAGAAGTTGTGGGTCACTGTAGACCCAGGGTGGACCGGTCCAGGACGCCAGAAACTGGTGGGCCTCAAAAATTTAATTGAACATTTCCCGAAGCGTTAGGATTTCGTTTCAATTTACGAGGATAGATTCGAGTCACGAAAACTCGTACTGTAATGACTAAGCTCGAAATTTACCGAGTTGAGAACCACCTGCCGATCGTTATTCGTCTTAAACCGCAGGTGCACATGCATACCGGAGCAGTTTGCACGAGGTAAAAAGGATACAGTCACGGAGAAAAGAGATTGGACAAGAGATGAACGCGCGTGTGTTGGTGCGTCGAGTTTTTGAATGAAATTTCTGTCGGATGCTAACATTCACAGATGTAACTACCGCATAATAACAGTTATTACAAAACTTTGTTCCAGCTTTTTTCGCGGCCGTAGCCACTCCGTGAGTCTAGCCACTCCGGGAATTTAGATTCTCACGGTTTCATTGTATCAACTTGTCCGGGAGATTAGTAAACCCAGTGTTTGTAAATTCTCGGGCATTCAGCAACGTCATAGAGTTTCAAGCTTCTCCGGAAATTTAGCCATTTCAATGTTTGATGCTTCTCCGGGGGTTTAGCCACGTCAGTGCTTTAACATTTCCAAGGGTGTAATTATTATGATGTTTTCAGCTGCTCCGGGAGTTTAATCATCTGAGGGTTTTCAGCTTCTCCGGAAATTTAGCCACGTCGGTGTTTCAACATTTTCAGAAGTGTAACCATTTTAATGTTTTTAGCTGCTCCGGGAGTTTAGTCACCTGAGGGTTTTTAGCTTCTCCGGGAATTTCGTCACTCCAGCATTATTAAATTTCTAGGGGCGTAATTATTATGATGTTTTTAGCTGCTCCGGGAGTTTAGTCATCTGAGGGTTTTCAGCTTCCCCGGGAGTTTAGCCACGCCGGTGTTTGAACATTTCGAGAAGTGTAACCATTTTAATGTTTTTAGCTGCTCCGGGAGTTCAGTCACCTGAGGGCTTTTAGCTTCTCCGGGAGTTTAGCCACTCCATTACTTCTCCCCGGGTTTTTGCCTCCTCCGGAATTTCAGCATCGTCTCTCGTACCTCATTTCCAACCCGTATTTTGAACGGTTTTTTTTTTTATTCCGCGGAGATATGAATCTCCTTTTCTCTTCTATATGCGCTGGTAATACTTTTGCGAAAATTGCAAACACCGCAGATATCTGTGAGGACGCGCGCACGTTGTGGAGCACAAGTACATGAAACCGAGTGAAACGAAAAAAAAGCTCTTCTGCCACGTTTTTTGTGCCCTTCCATACGTAACAGAGGTACCAGATACACACACCGCAGAAATATTTACAATAACGATAATAATAATAATAATAATGTAATAAGTGGAGGAAAAAGGATCGGCGGGCTCTCGGCGTTTTGCCTCGACCGTTGCACGTTCATTTCTTTACCGCAGCTATAAGCGAGGAAGATACGCGAAGTTAATGGAAAGTAAAGGGGAAAGAAGACGCAATGGCCGTGAATACTGGAGAGCATATATATATATATAATAGGCTTTGCTCAATCCAACAATTGGCGTAGCGAGATTACAAGGCGCGCCACGGTTGTCGTTTTACGCGTGAAATCGACAGTTCTCTCTTCGGCAGCAAAACTCTCGCGCCATTTTCGCTCAAATTCACCCCTTTTACCGCTTGTGCAAATTACCTCGCATTTTTCGCATACCGAATGACAGAATTATTTACATAAACACGTAAATGACAAATTTGCACGTGAATTCGTGCGAATAAAAAATTAGCACACCGCTTCCTCAGATCTTTAAGCATTTACTACATTTTTTCTATGAACACTTCGAAATTTTTACAGTATTTTTGCATTTCCACTTAAATGTAAACGATTCTGTTAATATTTTTCAATAATCTGTGTAGAAAATTGTAAGCTGATATTGTAAAATTTTTGTAAACTGAAACTTTTTTTTTAATACAATTTTAATGGGCGTCAAAACGGTAGTCCTTAAGACATTTTTTTTTTAAAAAGGTAGCAAATAAAGAAAGTGCGGTTCTCGGCTGCTAAACAAAATTTTAGTGCCGTAGATTAAACTGTTATTTAAAATAGAGCAATTTGAATTTTTCGAGGTGCTCAAATTATTTCTAAGTGGATTTAACGTGGATCCAGGACATTTCAAATTAACTGGAATCGAAATTTGGCAAAAAAAATCGAAACTACCCATATAAAATAGTAAAATCAATAAAGAAAAATTCAATTTTCTATTTTTTCTCAAAATTAAACGAAACAAATAAAACTATGTTTCTCAGCAAAGTATTCTGCAGTTCGCAAAAACAAATCCTCATGACTCAGAAAAGACATTTCCTTGGAACTAAGGTATAATTACTAGGGTGGTCGTTATTTAGAGCTTGGACGAATTTTGTATCACACGCCCCCCAAATTGACTCCACATCACTCAAAAACAATACCCTAATTTTTTCGGATTTTTATCTAGACTCTAACCCCTCTCGAAAGAGGTTAGATTTCCCTACACGGAGGAAAATGCCACCTCGAATTCTAGTCCTGGTTACCAGAATTCTAATATCCACTACTAGAAATATAGTAATTTACTTCCAGTCCGGAATTCTGAGACTTATTACTAACCATATTGTAATCACTATCTTCCATTCAATACTTATCGCGGTATAAATAGTATATTTTACAGTAGCATAGTATTCATTACAATATGGTATAGTAATAAGTCTGAGAATTCCGGACTGGAAGTAAATTACTATACTTTCTGGTAACCAGGACTAGAGTTCGAGGTGGCATTTTTCTCCGTGTATTTGTAATACACGTGTTTCGGCCATATTCTCAGGATATATTATATGCTAAGTTTAATCATTTTTTAAAAAATCTGTAATTGCAAGATTTAAAAACAATAATTACACTTAAAACGAAATATATCTTGAGAATATGGCCGAAACACGTGCATTTCAAATAATAGGGAAATCGACTCTCTTTTCGGAAGTTGTTAGAGTCCAGATCAAAATCTGCAAAAATTGGGGTGTTGTTTTTCAATTATTCGGCGTCGATTTTGTGAGGCGGCTGATAAAAAATTCGTCCGAGCCCTAAATAAGGACCACCCTGATAATTACAGTCTCAGTTATCATCACTTTTGGGGAAAAATCGGGGAAGAAGTTGGAGTTAATTAAAAAAAGCCGAGAAGGTCTTAGTTTCCTATGAAGCCTCGAATCTTCTTGGATTCACTCGAAGTAAAGATATTCTCAAAGCCGCTCTGTCTCGCTGATGGGGACAAAATGGCGTCCGGATTCTGCGAGGGTCGTGAGAGTCCGTGGTAGGGGTTGAAGGGATGAAAAAACGTAGGAAAGGAAGCCGGACGACGCCGGTATAAAGGTGGCAAGGGAGTTTTAGGGTCCCTCCCTATTGATAGAGCATTTTCGTTACTTTTCCAAGGGACGCAACAGAGATTCGAGACCCTAAACACACCTATCGATCGGAATTTGTGTGCGCGTTACATTCACCAAAAACTCAGATGGTTTATTGAAAAGCTTTTCACCTTTGAGACGATGCCAAGTGCCCGGGGGCCATCTTCCGGGGGGCCAATTCAACGTTCTCTAATCCGATGTTCACGAGACCCTAATGCAGTTGTAATATTCGCAACAACAAAAAAACCATGCTGCAAGCTCAAAAGTAGCGGTGCGCCTCCTTTTCTTGTGTCGTTATTCGAAGGCCTTATTTCCTCATCCAAAAAATTTATTGTGGGCCCATTATTCCCATACGTCAGCCTAATCTTGCGAAGGTAGCCCAAAGATCGGTGTAAGGGACACCCGGGAAAGAGCCTTAAGGAAGAAATAAGTGTTTTTACAATGGGGATGATAAAATTCGTCGCAAAAGCGAAAAATGTCTCCGAGACTGTATTCTTCTCTTGAAATATCATTGTCCGCGGTACAGTTATGGGGTATTAAGGTTTTAATGCTATTGAGTTATGGGGAGGGCACAAAAGTTTGCGTTTCAATCGCGAATGCACAATATTTCGATCTCTCTGGAAGAATATGTCGCGTTTCTCGTTCGTTCAGCTTTTGGCTTCGCCACTGTCATCTCCTTATAAAAGTATATACCAACGAGTTATCGCGATACATATGAAAATAAATATTTTTTTCATTTTTTTTTTCTTTTGAGCTCTGGTCGTGGGTGCGGGTATCGTAACCTCGCGGGACGTATGGAAACGAAGATCTTCGATTCTCAACGATCGAATTGGAAAAAATAAAGATACCTCGACGAGGAAACAGGCTTGCCCAATTATGCCGGTAATCCTCTTTCGAAGCTTCGAGACGTAGATCCGATTTTACGTGTTTATACGCTGAAGAACTTACGGCAAAGTCCCTCCTTCAACATTGTTAGTTCGAGCCGAAAATATTAAGACTCTCGTGAGATCGACGAGGATATCCTATCGGTCGATCTTTTTGAGAAACATTTCTCTCGTTCTGCGACGATCATGGATATTATACTTTTTTTCTCCTTCCTCTTCCGTTACCTTCTGTTAATGGCGTTTTAAAAAGATTTTTGTCACTAATACGCGAAGAATGTGAAAAACGATATCTTCGTTTTTGAAGCAAAGTCCTTTGTAGCGGAAGGAGAATTTATATCTGCATTTTAATCTTAATAAGGATTACAGATACATCTTTAGTGGAACTTGAGTTAAATGAAACAAATTAGAAATTTGCATGGTTTCCTTGTTTTCCCTCATCATTCATCAAGCCTCCCTGGTGTGCAATTAATTCCGTCATTTTATTTTATTTGAAAACTTTTATTTGAAAACTTATTTCCAATCGGAATAGCTTTGATTTTTTAAGTTTCTAGTTATTTTTTATTAACAACTAATAAAAGCTTGTTTAAAAATAAAAAATTCGTTTATTTATTTTTTAATTTTAGTATTTATGATGTTAAATAACTTGTTTAGTAATGTATATCTAGTTTCGCATAATTTTTTGCAAAAAAAATGTTTCGCAAAATTTGTTGGACAAAATTATTTCACACAATTAATTTGCAATTTTCTGCAAAATTTATGCAAAAAAATGTTTCCAGAAAATTTTTTGGAAAAGACTGTTGCGCAAAATTTTCGTAGAGAAATGTTGTTAATCAATTGCTTCAAACCATTTTGTAAACAAAATTTAGCAAACCAATTTTTTTGCAAACAATTTTGCGAAACATTTTTTTTGCAAAAAATTATGTGAAACATTTTTTGTTGCAAAACAATTTTCGAGTAAATTTGTAATAAAAATTTTGCGAAACAATTTTTTTTGCGAAAAATTTGCAAATTTTTCGTGATAATATTGCATTGTCATCCGATTTACATATGCATGACAAATTTTAACTCAATCGGAAACCGGGAAGTGGGTCAAATTTAACTTGCAAGATTTGATTACAGACAGACACCGGGACAGGTGAAACTAAATAAAAACTTTTAATAAAAAATGAAAATATTCAATTCAACAAAACATATTCAGCTTCATTTCGCTTTTTTTCGAAAAAAATTTCCGATTTTTTTTTTAAACCGGTACGCCCTTTGAAAGGTGGTTATTTTTCGGCTTTTTTTGGCGTTGAAATTTTAGCGCAAAACCCATGAAAATTTCCTTTAACTGGTTTTCACATGAAAAACTTATGTATAAGCTTCAATTTCGTTTTTTTTAAGTTTCGTACGATTTTTTTCGCAACAATATTCAATTTTTTGCAAAAAACGACCATATTTATAAAATGTACCGTAACCTTAAAACTGCTGGGTTTTTGTGAAATCATTAAAAGGGTAAAAAGTTGCACAAATATATTCTAGATTCAATGAATTTTCTGCAGAATTTGTTTCAACATTTTTTTTCGCGATTTTTTCTCGTTAATGAGATATTTTTCAATCTTAAACAATCGCATCTCTTACCTCATCTACACGACTTTTTCATCGAAAAATCGCATCTACATGGCTTTTCTATCAGAAAACCCGTGTAGATGAGGTAAGAGACCCGATTGGTTAAGATACAAAAATATTTCGTTAACAAAAAATTTGTTTGAAAAATAAATTTCGAAAAAAATTCTCAAAAAACTTCATTGAATCCAAAACAATTGTATGCAACTTTTCACCTTCTTAGTGATTTTACGATAATCCGGTCGTTTTAGAGTTACGCTTCATTTTATAAAAATGATAGTTTTTTGCGAAAATCTGCGAAAAAAAATCGAACGAAACTTAAAAAAAAACGAAATTGAAGCTTATACTCTCCCCCCCGCAAGTTTTTCATGCATAAGACAGTTTTGAAAAATTTTCATGGGGCGTGCGCCAAAATTTCAACGCGAAAAAAATTTTTTTAAAACGACCATGTTTCAAAGGACGTACCGAGTTCAAAAAAAATCGAAAAAAAATGTTGGAAAAAGCGAAATGAAGCTGAATATGTCCCCTTCAAAACACCGCGCGTTGGATTGAAATATCTTCATTTTTAAAAGAGCAGTGAAACTTTTCGTGCGAAGCGGAATCGGGGTTTCCAAACTTTTGGACGGCAGTGTATGTAAAAATTCGAATATACAAGATTTTTTCATTTTTGTAAAATTTCGGAATTCTATCCAACCCCTTGATCAATGCTTTGGTAATTTGAATTTGAATATGTGAATGTGAAATTCTCGCCATTCTACTACGACACACCCTCAACAATTAATCATAGGTAACTTTTTGGAATTTCTTAACAAGAATTTTGATAATCCACAGAGCATTTTGATGGACCATGCACTCGTAAATCATCGTCTTGCATATTCTCCCCTATTTGACATTTCATCATCCCTTCCACGTACTCAAAATCGTGCCCTGGTTGAGAACAAATATTTTTTTCAATTCTCCCGACGTTTGGGCACCTTCCGATCGGATTCCATAGTCAAAAGAACGGTCGTTTCAGAATTTGCATTTCGCTCTGACTGAAATATCTAACTCTCTTTTTTTGTCTATTCCACGCTGTTCTACACCCTCATTTATAGATACACCCGCTCTTTTCATCCCTCGCCTCGTTCATTCTCGTTTTTCGCTTCTCTACATGGGTCATTCCATGTCAAATCGACCCATTTTGAACCCGACCCCTTTAGATTTGACTGACGTTTTTTTCCATTTCTAACCCATTAAAAACATTTTTCAGGAAATTTTCAAATTTTTTTATCCAACCCAAAAAAGGCTGTTTTTAAAAAAGCTGTAACTTCTTCAAAAATTGATTAAATGGGATTCTCAAAATTGTCATCTTCAAATGTAATTTTCGCAAAAAAATACAAAATAATTTTAAGACATTAAAATCTACGAAATTTTCCACTTTTTCGAGAAAAAATCATCTTTTTCTGAAAGTTCGCCATTTTTCATTTTTTTCACTCAAAAAATACTTCGATCAATTCTGGAAAAAATGCCGCCGAACATGGAGTAGACCGACATTTCCTTCTATTTTTTTTTATCGATTGAAAAAAAAATCCCAACTGGGCTTATTTCACAAAACACCAGTCTGGATATTTTTGAGGATTTATAAAGGACCCCAGAGTTTGGAAAATTGGGAAGAACAAAAAATTGAAAATTTGAAAAAATTAACGTCCCAATTATCCAATTTTTGAAGAAGTTATAGCTATTTGAAAAAAAAACCTTTTTTTTTTGGATGGGTAAAAAAATTTGAAAATTTCCTGAAAAATGTTTTCAATGGGGTAGAAAAGGAAAACAAAATTTCAGCCAAATCGAAAGGGGTCGGGTTCAAAACTGGTCGGTTTGACATGGAACGACCCACATGCACTCTCGCAGTTCCCGTCGATTCATTCCAAATCTCTCTCGTGTAACACGGAACCAACGGGGAATGACGAAATTCGTCGGCCCACGACACCCTCACGTCGTGCGGCACCCTTCGTTCATCGCGACCACACGCGTAAAACCTGCTGCTGCAGAAATTCCGTTCGGCTGAATGGAACGTGGCCGAGCATATAGTAACATGCACCAACGCATCTCACTTCACACACGTCGCAGTGTCTGTATTTCAATGTCCCGTGTATTTCCATCAACCGATGAGAGAGTAAGGGTAGATATAGGCTCCTCGTTGTGTTCCACACGCAGCTGGACTCGCTAATGACCAGAAGCGTTGATCTATAGGAATCAAATTCTACGCAAGGGGATGAAGCATACTTGGTCAAACCCAGAACGATCTGAACGCGAATCCACAAACCCTCCGTATTAACGTCCCTCGCCTATGACCATAACAATGGTATTCCAATTTCCGTGAATATACCCTGAATTTCGGTGATAACAAAAAATTGATGTTTTCGCACACGAAAATCCAGAGGAAAATCAGGCAAACGGAAGATCATCATTTTAAAAGCTTCTATTTATTTATTTATTATTTAGTTTCACCTGTCCTGGATCGGATGACAATGCAATATTATCACAAAAAATTTGCAAATTTTTTGCGACAAAAATTGTTTCGCAAAATTTTTATTACAAATTTGCTTGAAAATTATTTTGCAACAAAAAATATTTCGCATAATTTTTTACAAAAAAAATGTTTTGCAAAATTGTTTGCAAAAAAATTGTTTTGCTAAATTTTGTTTACAAAATGGTTTTAAGCAATTGATTTACAACATTTCTCTACGAAAATTTTGTGCAACAGTCTTTTTCCAAAGAATTTTCTGAAAACATTTTTTTGCATAAATTGTGCAGAAAAATGTTGCAAATTAATTGTGTGAAATAATTTAGTCTAACGAATTTTGCAAAATAATTTTTTTGCAAAAAATTATGCGAAACTAGATACAAATTACTAAACTAGTTATTTAACATCATAAATACTAAAAAGTACAAAATAAACAAACAAAACAAAATTTTTAAACAAGTTTTTATTAGTTGTTATTAAAAAATAATAACTAAAAACTTAAAAATAAAGCTATCCGATTTCAAATAAAAGCGTGTTACATTTTAACAGCAAGAGAAAAAAAAGAGAGTGTAACACGCTTTTATTTGAAAACTTATTCCCAATCGGAATAGCTTTATTTTTAAGGTTTTAGTTATTATTTTTTATTAACAACTAATAAAAGCTTGTTTAAAAAAAAATCCGTTTGTTTTTTTTCATTTTTATCACGTTTCTATCAACTCGCTTTCCGGTCTGTCTGCTTATCTTTTTCAAACACACGAAACTATAAAAAGCAGAAAACAATGATTTAAATGAAAATACAATTTTTGATGTCGCACGTTTTTAAAACGTGCTCAAAACTATAAAATAATTTATCCTAACTCTATACAGATTTCTAACCCCATAGAAATTGTCCTAAAATTTGTAATTGGAGATTTTTTTTTGTTCTGATTATATTTGTGAGATTTAAAACGCAAAACGTATGGACTTGAAGTTCCGAACTTTCAAACAAACGAAAAATCAACAAATTTATTCTTTTAAAGAACAACTTTAAGATTTTATTTATAACACTTTTGGAATAATTCTTAAAATATCTTTTAAACTTTAAAATTATTATTCACTAAGTTATTCGCAAGCTCTTCTAATTTTTCATTAAATCAATACTTCTTCTGATTTTCCGTTCAACTGAACGTTCGAAACTTCAAGTACATAAAATCGTGAGGTGCATCCAGGCGAAATTATGTTATACTTTTTATTCTGATTCAAAAACGTGGTACATGAAAAATTAGATTTTTATTAAATAATTTCATATCGCACATTTCTCAATTCATTAAACACTTTAGAATAAACTCTTAAGAATAATCAGTGTTAACCCTTACTTGACACACTTCTGCAGAATAACATACGTAATACACTGGGGTCGTTTGTACCCCAGCGATAAAAATTCTTATAAAAAATATACCATTTATTAATTTAACTTGCGATTTGTTTTAGAACTTCTTAAGAGGTTACTTCCCAAAGTTATACAGAATTTATAGTAAAATATCAAATTAAAATATGATAAAAAAAATTTAAATATCCAAAAAAAAACTGAAAAAATGACAACTTCCACGAAAAAAATCGTAACTTTTTTATTTTTCGACAAAAATCGTTAAAAATTTAACTGAGTTTACTCTATATATAGCACTACAAGAAAAAATTGTAGTAGTAAAATAATATAACAGGAAAAGAAATGGCATAAAATTTTCGCACTCGACCTTACTTGACACACACTGGCGAGACCACTCGAATTTGGACGGCTGCTACATAAAAACTTATTGTCCCAGAGTGATGCTATAAACTTGAAGGAGTAGTGGCATCCTCGAACTCATGACGCTATACGTCCCATTTTTTAAAAATTTAGGTACTAAAAATTCCGGAAATTTAGGCCTGGGGTGTTTTGTACCCCAGTGTGTCAAGTAAGGGTTAAAACATTGAGATATCTCTTTAAAACTTCATTTAGAACTCAACCATTTTAACTGAAATAGATTCTAAATCCGTCAAACCAAAATGAAGATGTGATGACCTGAAATTTCGGTATTTTAAGATTTCCAAAAGTCTGAAAATCCGGGATATTCACTAATTATTTCAAATCAGGAACATTTTTTATCAAAACAAGTGTAGTCATGCAAAAAAAGGGAAAAAGATGCTCTAACGAAAATAGTGGAAATATTTCTAAAAAGTCATCAACATTATTAGTAAGATTACAATCTGGATACTAATTATTCCGTTTTATCTTGGCCACTTGTAAGCTTTCCCAAATTAATCGCTCGTGACTTTCATTACCACGTTTACCCGAATTTCCATTTCATCCCTTCTGTTAGCCTATATTAGTGTATAATTATTCCTAACGGCCAATGTTTGAATGCCCTTTACATGGATATCCATGTATTCGTGCGTATTCATTTTACATACGATCTATTCACATTATTCACGGACGAACGTCCAATATACTTGTAATACGAATGTGTGTAAATACGGTCCAGTCAACGGAGACCGATGGCGTATGGCAAAACTCGAGTACAATGACGAGCCAACCACCGTTATGAAATCGCGCATGTGTGCGTATTTCTAAACGTCACATGTATCCATTCATACAGCCAATTATCGAAACGACGTAACGCGCTTACGAATACACACAAACACACACACACGCTCGTGGGAATATTTGTATTGGTGTAACTATAGTTACATGGACGTACGATAAAGTGGCGGGAAGCGGGACTGTGGAAAATTGGCTTCCTGCAAAGGCTTCCCCTTCATACCTCTTTCTCATTATGTATACTACATTTCGCAGATTGAAATTTCCACACAGCGAACATAAACGAATCTCTCTAGCTCTCACTCTTCCCGAATTATTATTATATCTGATTTTTTATCATATTCCATCGATCCTCAACCAAAGTTGTGAAAATAGTAGGTTATGTAAAAGTAATGCATTGCCCATTACTTTAAACAATGTGTATTGGATAAATTTTCCGTTACAAATTATAAAAGTAACGTATAATGAATAAATGTTCCATTACAAATAAAAAAAAGTAATGTGTAATGTATGCGTGTTCCATTTACAAATAATAAAAGTAATGTGTAATGGTTGCATGTGCCATTACAAATAAAAAAAATAACGTGTAATGAATGAGTGCTCCATTGCAAATTACAATTGAAAAAAAGGTAATCTGTAGTGGAGAATATTCCATTACGAATTAGTGTGCTTCCGATAATTTGGAGCAGGTACTATTTTGCTCAAAGGTAAGTCTATTAAGTCTTTAATGAAAATAATTTGTGGGTATCAAGTTTTTGTTAACTTTACTATCGTAGTGATAATTGTATGAACAGTTATTTTTTGGAGTAATTTTTACTCCATTCTTGAATTACAATTTTTACAAAAATGTAGTAAAAATTACTCCAAAAATAACTGTTCATAGGTGTCAGTGTATTTTAAGTTAATATACACTGATACCTATAAGTTTTTCTTGAATTGTAATTTTTACAAGAATGGAGCAACAATTACAAAAATTACAAAGTTACAAAAAATAACTGTTCATACATTTACCACTACGATAGTACAGTTAACAAAAACTTGATACACACAAATTATTTTCATTGAAAAATTAATAGACTTTGAGACGTCTATAAAGTTAGCAAATAGTACCTGCTCCATTTTGTCGTAGAAACACACGAATTTGTAGTGGAATATTATCCACCACCAATTACTGTTTTTCAATTGTAATTTGTAATGGAGCACTCATCCATTACACATCACTGTTTTTATCCCTAACAGCACGTGCAACCGTTACTCATTACTTTTTTTTATTTGTAATAGCACATGCATCCATTACACATTACTTTTTTTATTTGTAATGAAACACGCATTCATTACACGTTACTCTCGTATTTAGTAATGGTGCACTTGTCCATTTCACATTATGCAGTGTAATGGGTAATGAATACAACAATGCATTATTTACAGCTCTGTCCTGAACATGGCGAAACGTTCATTTTCAAACCAGCTTCATTCTCCCTTCTGTGGTACAATTTTTTTGTTTTCCTGCAATGTAACGTTTTCAATTTTATTCAGCACGTCCAATTATAATGTATATTGTCGAGGTTCGAATCGTCTGTTCATAGGGGATGAAGCCTCCCTCATCAGTGCCAGTAACGTTGAGTAGAATATAATTTTCCGCCACGTTCCTTTCGTTGACGTGACTCCCCGTGTGTGTGTGTGTGTATGTAAAAAAGAAAAGTAGTCATGCTCTCGTAGTCGCAGAAGGGGAAGCCAAGCGGTTTTCGAATCTGCGATGTACCGGAGGCACCCTTCAATTTCCATCAAAAAAAAAGAAAAACGTGGAGATAGGGTAGCGAGTGGAAAAGAGGATGAGAACGAGGCAACGAAAAGAGAAAGAGAGAGGCAAGGGTAATCCAGCGAGCACGCGAGAAGTCTGCCATGAATAATGGAGGGAGTTTCTCAAAATCCGACATGGGGTGGTCTGCGTATACCTCAAACCCGTGGAGCAACCCCACTGCCATAGACTCGGAACTTGTATCGAAAGTTCGACGTGCGAAAATTGCCTCGGCTGTGCTGATGCGTTCCTGGCAAGCATCAGTTATATACGTATACATATATTTATATATGTATATATATATATGTGTGTGTATATTTTATAGTACAAGCCCGCTGACTGAGGCAATCTGCGAGACAGGACCCCCGCTCCCCTCTTAGCTGCTGCACTCCCATTTGTTTTCCAGCTTGATCGAAAATTGCAAAATATCACGAAGAAAAAAGAAAAGTTGAAGATAAAGGTTTTCCACGTCCGAAACTCTTTGTGCATCTTGTAACAGAATACGGGGTATTTACGATGATTGATAAATCTGTGGAAATTCAGCTTTTCATTATTTCAACTCGAACACGCGGGACTTGGGACAGATTTTTTGACAACCTTTGATTTGTGATGAGGCTTCACCAGACTCTGTCACGATGATCGATCGTTATTCGATACTTCGATCACTATTTGATTGGACCTTTCCCAAACCAGCGTCCGGCAAATATGACAGGGGTCAGCTGCTTTTCATACGTACTCATCATTGAATGATATGATTCGTGGGAATCCATAAAGACTTTGTGGTGTCTTCGAGAGCTTACTGATATGCTTATAAATATTTGAATGACGTAATTCATAAAAAGTGTATGTCAGCATTCAATTGCTTCAGTGAAAAATCGTGGATTACGGTCACATTTTTTTATTACCTTTGATTCGTGATGAGACTTCCCCAAACTCTTCCATGACGACAGATTGTTATTCCACACTTTGATTACTGTTTATTCTGGTCAGAGCCTACCAGAGCCGGCTCCAGATAACTACATATGAGGCTTAGCTGCTCTTTATAAGTACTTAATGCGTATCATTGAGTCATAAAATTCGTGGGAATCCATGAAGGCTTATTATCCATCTCCCCGTGTTCGTACGAATATTTGGGTGACATAATCTAGAAAACGAGTTTGTGGATACACAGTGGTGTCCATTGATTGGGAACCGGTCAATTAGGCTCCACCAAAACAACGATAAAACCGACAAATGTGCTTGGTCGTTGGCATCGGCGTTTTTGTCGGCACGGTAGTCGCGTTTGATAAGCGAATCCCATTTGTAAATCCTGAAACTGAATACCCGCGCTCGTGGAGACACTTTGGCTATGGTCCTTGTAAGCCGATGCTCTGGCTCCAGTAGAACCGTTCTATTGCTGATAGGTACGCAGCCACGTTGTGGTTGCCTTTTCCGTCCATTAGTCCGGGAATGATAAAGCGTCAGTGAGCAGCGATAAAAGATTAAGTCGTTACGGTCCCCGGGACAGCTCATTTACGAAGTAGGAAAGACATCGCGGATATTTTCTCTGGTTGAACGAGAACCTTCCAGCTTCCATCTCACTTTGTGGTGTCTTTATACGTTCTTTCCCGTGATCAATCGTGAGTCGGCGGCTCTTCGAGAAATGCTCGAGCTAAATGGAGCATTTCTGATGAAAAAGACCTGCAGCAACGCGTTTGCGCTCGTGATTTGCAATAAAGTTTACCGCAATGATGCCAATCGGACATTGAAGACAGTTTTTACGTTGCGACTTGACGACGATAATGAAAAGAGTGATCTACTTCGATCTGAAACACGATTCAAGTCCATACCCAAATCCACCATAATCAATGGCTCACACTCTGTCAAAAGCCTCAACTCTTTAAATCAATTCACCAGCATATCATGTTGAATTCCTTATGGACTTTGATGACTCTTTCGTGGCATGAAGTACAAAATTCTATGAAAACTCCACCAAAAGTTTGCCAGCCTCTTAAAGACATGTCCCTGATTGCCTCCAATCGACGTCAAAGACTTTGAAAAACTTATGAATACCTTCCACCGATATTAAACATTTTTCAAGCCATTGGTCTCGTGAAGTAATTGAAGTGACTTCAGAATTTCGCTATTGAATCAACGTTTGATCGATCGATCCTCGACCATATTTATAAAAATTCATCAGCCATCTTATGAGCAACAGAGTAAGTAAAATTGAAGCATCGTTCCATCAAATTAGACTTCAAATTTCTTAGCATCGAGATCCTGGATATCGATCGCGCGTTTTCATGTGAACGTATCGGCTGCGCATCAGGACAGCTTACACGTTCTTCTTTGGCTTCAGACCATCGATGTTCCGTAATCTAACTCCCAACACGATCGATGGTACAATAAACTTCGACCATTGTTTCGCCATCAGATGATGAGTTTCATTAATGTAATTCCCGTGTTGGTGAACGCCGCCGCAAAGTTAGAGTCTGATGAAACATTCGCTTGTTTCTTTTTCCTATTCTCATTCGCTCGCTCCCCTATTTACTTGGTTTACTATTTTTTTTTTAAATCTATTGTCGGTCTTTGTGCCTCGAGTTCACGGTACACTGTTCATAGATATCTCCATCTCTCTCTCTGTCCACCCTTACCTCACCTCCCTTCGCCATTGCATTGTTCGCGACATTGTGAACGACTCTGACTCCGGTTGGAAAACCCACACACTGCTAGGGTGATCCTGGAAAATGGGCACGAGTTCTGTTGCACAGCATTTCAGAGAGATGGGGGTTGGGAGGAGGGTATTGGTGAGGTTGAAGCAAAGGAGTTGAAGGGAGTGGGACGTTGGTTGGAAAACTGGACGCTGCGGGACGAGGTAGTCAACCACCTCTTTCATCATCCGACCGGATCCGTCGTTTCTGTTGTCCAAAGCTACAACGAACCGTCCCGGCCACCCCATAAATATATACAGTGATACGAACAATTGACAAAAGTCTATATATTTATCCATATATGTGGAGAGAAACTCGTTTTCCCGGCGTTCGCAGTAACATCGATGCCAGAACTACATCGGCCTTCTCCCAAAATGCGATAGCCATAAAATTCGATGGTCCACTTCTGGCAAGTCATTTCCGGATATAACTTGTCGACTTTCAAGTGCAAATATTCCATCCGAGTGTAAATACAATTATCGTACGTTCTGCAATATTTTACGGCTCAAAGTCTACATCAAAAATCGCAGGTTCTCAAAATTCATTTTGGATTTGACATTAAAAAGGTCATTTTCAGGCAAGACCCCAACTTTGAGGGCAATTAGGATCTCCAAATTGATCTCAAGTTGAACGTTAAAATGGTTAGTTCAAATCTCAGGTTTTGTTTTATCTTTGGTTAGTTTGAGATTAAGACGAATGCGGTGGTAATAAATCTTTCTCATTGAGGACTTCAATTGAGTATTCTTCTCTCTAACGATGATTCAATCACAAATCAGTTTGGTTAAATCAAAAATCAAGAAGGTGTCTTACGAAAGTAGCTCAGGAACAAAATAGCACCTTTCACAATATCGTTTCTATTTCCACTTCACACTTGAAGTGCTTTTAATTACACACACGCTGGGTATTCCTAATTTTAAATTGTACTCTCTCCAACGTGACTCAGCCCATTAAATAAATACGAAAGAACAGGCACGTTTCTACAATACACGAATGATAACAAACTTCACTAAATTTAGTCGATCCTATCACGTAATTCCTCGTCGTCTTTCCACTTTCTTTATACGCCATTCACGATCTTCTCTGATGTGAACGCCTTCTCTCCCTCTTACGGTGACCCTTGACGCGGGTGACAAGAGAGAAATTTTCCCTGGCCCTTCTTAACTATATTCTCTCCTACGACCATTACTGTTCTTCGACAACCGTTATACCGTGTTCTATCTCAACAATCTAGGTCCTCTCCACTCCCTGTTATTTCTCCTTCCTCTCATCCTTTACTTCTATTCCCTCAATCTCGCTCCTATCTCCTACCGTTCAATCTAACGTATGTATAATGCATACAGACTGTACTCTAGATATATATACACATAGTATTATCTTTATATGAACGATCCTTCAGAATATAACGACGCATTTAAACCGCGTGATCTCAGAACTTCAAGTTAAGGATGTTGACCCCTTACCTCAAAAAAGAGAGATTTTCATGAAATTGTACATGCACGTAGATAAAGGCTTTAAAAAAATGTTTGCCAAATTTGGCGAATTTTAGGAGGATATTTTTAGAGGTATTTAATAAAGAAGTTAAGGAGGTTCATGTGGTACACG
This sequence comes from Alloplasta piceator, assembly GCA_946863875.1. NCBI lineage: Eukaryota > Metazoa > Arthropoda > Insecta > Hymenoptera > Ichneumonidae > Alloplasta > Alloplasta piceator. The sequence goes on from OX333072.1 coordinate 23,707,391, forward strand.
ATTTTCAATACAGATATTGATAAAAAAAAATTAGAATATAGTTATAGTAATTCCTAAATAACATGGGCTCTTATGGGATTCCGTCTATAAATATTAAATTCGCAATCATTACAAGACAGATTTTAACGGAAATTTAAGAAATTATGAAAAAGTATCTAAGGAACATTTTTAGAGCTTCATAAAATCGATTAGGTACTTGTGAGATTAATAATAAATTAATTAGTCTCGAAAATGATGATTATTTTGAGGTTAAGCATTGCCATTTTTCTTTTCACTCACTCGGTACCAGATGAACCTCCTTAACATTCATTCTTATGGGATTCGTACATTTTTCAATTAAAAAAAGTACGACAATGCACATTTCGGATGCTTACAAAAGATAGATTTGGATAAAAATTGGAGGTACTATTCTTGAAATATTAAGCAAAGTACTCGCAAAATTTCAAAGAGATTAAGACCGTCGTTTTTGCACAATTAAATGATAAAGTATATAAAATAACTAGTTCATTACGACAGCATGAATGTGGATTGAAAACGTGGCAACGTCGCTCACGGAGGTTAGGGCGGGAAAATTCAAAAGTATTTTATTCAGATACAGTGAAAAAAAACTCTTGCAACTCAAAATGGTAAACTTTTTCATTACTATCTGTCATTCTGTATACATTATATATACATAAAATCGAAAAACAAAAATAACAATATGCAAGCCTGACAAAAAAGTTTCTTTGCCAATGTTTCGATGTGTACAATACGACGCACATCAATTTGGGGGTTAAGTGGCTCATGATCGTTTTTTTTTTGCCGACTTCGACTAATCTCAGTCGATTTTGATACGACTTTTTCGTCATTCTCTTCCTTTTCCATATACGGGGTTTATTTCCACGCATCGCGTAATGTTTTCGTTCACTCGATTATTTCACTCGTAATTTTAGTGAACAGCTGACTCCTATGGGTACCAACATATAATTTTCACAGTGCTGTACGATTTATCGTCTTCAAACAGCAATAACAAATAATCTGTTTGTAAACATTATTTTCATATTTTCATCTTTTTTTAAGTGAGTCATTGGAAAAAAGTGCACTTTCTTTCTAAATCTTTTTCATCAACGTCTTTTTTTTTCATCAAGCGCGTGTTTTTTTCTTTCCAAAGTTGGCAGCTGACGTACAAAAGTTGGTGGCGCGGCATAATAAATAAGCTTTTTATTTCGTATTCGACATTATTTAATTAATAAGCGTTTCTTTCAGGTGCATTTTTGCATTAATGGTTGAGACTATTTTTTTCCAATTTGCAGCTGGATCTCAATTATAAAAATTTTGATGTCACTAACTTTTGTTTGAGAGTGTTTGGTAGCAATAACATTCTTAAGTGAAATCTGAAATCTGAAGCACGTGGAGGAAACTTTCGGGGTCATATTTTGGAGATTGATTTTCCTATCGATCAAAAAACAATTTTATATCACTCAGTACAATAATGGACGCTTTTAGGTCCGCAAGCAGACGTGAAAACGTCCATATTGCACCTCGTGATATAAAATATCGTACTATATACTATACACTATGTACTATTTTTCAATAAGATGGAGCAGTGAAATGATTTAAAAAATACTGTATGTTGTGAATTATTGGAAAAAAAGGATGTTTCCTCTGGTTGAGAGTAAATTTGAGGGTATGTGGTGCAAACTTTGTACACCGAAGGATCAATCATATACGCTCCGGATAGCACGAAGACACAGAAAGAGAGGATGAAAGGGATAAGGAGCGGAGAATGATGCGATAGGGAGGGTTCTTGGAGAGAAAAAAAAATCTAGGAGGACTAAGGGATAGCGAAACGAGGGTTTTGCTTCACCGCCCCTCAATCGAACTCTAACTTTGTCGGGGTGATTGGTTTTTGCCTTGATACAGCATCGCATCTTTGATGCATGCAGTGTACCACTCATACTACTTCCTGCTCCACGCTCTCATCTTCTTTCTGACTCTTCTTCCGCTACTAATGTTCCTTCGTCATTTTCTTCTACGGTTTTTTTCCCCTCCATTCTTCTGGACGATAAAGTTCGTGGTGGAGAGTCTTTTGCATCGTGAGGCTTGAGAAAAAATGTCACGAATGCCGTTTTATTCGTTGATTCCATATAATGTATGTTAGGGGCCTTTGTTACAAATTAAGGGGTTGCATGGGTTTCGAAGGTTTAAAAAAAGCATATATTTTCTCTATTTTTTTAAACAATTAACTCGAAATGATACTCAAGATTAAATTAGAAGTTAACGAAGATTTAAATCACGAGGGTCACCAATTTTAAGGGAATCAAATTACTTGAAAATTAACGGAGTGAAAAAAAAATTATGATCAACGTAATTTGAGATTGTGAGCGGTCTTGTGGCAAAGAGAAAAATCTTCAAGACGCACCGTCCATAATTGAAAGCGTCGTGACGAATTAGTGACTTCCGATTGACGAAGACGACAACGACCCTCGAGAGACCTGCAGCTTCGAGCTACTTCCTTCTTCTTGCTCTCGTATGTCATGTTTTTTTTTCTATTTCTCATGCGGGTAACGAAAGCATGAGTAAAATACATGCGAAGAGTGATTTTCGACTCTGGGAGCGAGATTTTTCGTTGTTTTTACAAGTATTCTTATTTTGTATAAGCTCCCTCTCAAAGAAAAACGATATTGTCTCTATTATTGAAAAAGCTCACGTACGACCTATAATTAAAACGCTGGTGAATTTCTCAACCCGGAAATAAATTTATACAATCGACAATTATTTTTTATCGATTTTATGAGTTTAAATAAATTCACAAAATTGTCTCAAGCATTGCGAAAAAACGAAATTATGACCCTCTTAAGCTTTTGTAACTTCAACGAATAAAAAATCGATAGTTATCGCTTTTCTGTCGATCATTTTAATTATCGCTCATAATCTCCACTTTATCCATACATTCTTGATACGCATCACATAGCTTTCCACTTTATTCTCTTTTGACTTTTTCATCTCTCTTTCCGTTTGACCGATGCGCTTGGACTCTGACTCGTAATGAACTTTGATACACTCTCACGTTTTCATCAATTCCTCTTTAATTCCCGGCCATTCCACTTGCCTTTCCATCATCCTTCTATTAACTTGTGCCTCGTTAATTCACCCGTTCGTTACTTTAATCAAAGGAAACTGAGCGATGTATGTATCTCTCGACCAATGATGCAAGCCCGCTTTTGTAGATTGAAAAAACTCAATAATCAAATGAAGAAATATGTCCGATAAAAAAGTGATTGATAAGAGCGGTTTAGACTTCAAATGAATCCGAGAACAATTATTAATAACGATATGGAGAGAGGCACGATAACGATAAAAAAGTTCGAAAATAAAATATGATTTTTACTATTTTTACATAATTATCAATTTAAAAAACCCTGCAAACTGAATACTTGCACATTGCTTCCTCATCTTTGTCCATAGTTCACACATCTTCCTTTATCACAAAGTATGACAATCAAATTTGGCTTCCTCGAAAACAAAGCTTTGTTAATTGTCGAAAAACATGAGTGCAAATCAATGAATGTGCAAATGTGCCAAATTCTTTCATATTTACTTCATGCTAAATTTGATTTTTGCCCAATTCAATGGCAAACAACCTTGATCACTATTTTGAATGTGTACAAAATTTCATTACAAAATCTCGCAAATAGTCGAAGTTATAGTACGCTATTAAAAAAAAACAAAATTTGATAAAATTTTAATGGTTCGATCGATTTTGCTATACTAGATAGCTTCGATAGCTATATTAGCTCTGTCCAAAGTTTCAGTGCAATATCTTAAAACATGCACAAGTTAGAGCTTTTACACTATTTGTCAAAAAATTAAAAATTTCATAAAATTTTAATCCCTCTATGGATTTTCGCGAAATTCAATAGCGAACAACCTTGATAGCTATACTAGTTCTTTACAAAGTTTCACTGCAATATCTTGAAAATTGTGCCAGTTAGAGCGCTTACGCCATTTTTCAAAAAATTCAAAGTTTCATAAAATTTTAATCCCTCGATGGATTTTTGCCAAATTTGAAACCAAACAACCTTAATAGCTATACTAATTCTGATTCTGAATTCTGGCAAAGTTTGAGTGCAATATCTTGAAAATTTCAGAAGTTAAAGCGTTTACACTATTTTTGCAAAAACGAATAAAGTAGGTAAAATCTGAACACCCGTTAGAATTAAAACAAAAAATTTTCTTAATGTAGGGCAATACGTGCTGAACAAGTGTGCCAAATTTCAGCACGATATCTCGAAGCGTTCTTGAGTTATTAATTATGTACATCAGAAACTCAGGATACATACGCGCGCACACACACACATACGGTCGCGCGCGCGCGCGCACACACACACACACATCCATCCGGACATTTTTTCTAAATATGAATTCTCGATATTTTGGGACACTTTGAATACATTAGCATAAAAATCTTAAAAAAAAAAATTCCCCAAAACAAAGCTTCCTTTACGAGGAAGCAATATTTAATTATAAATTAAAATAATTATAAATAATTATAAAAAAAACCAATGAATGACATTGGTTATTTTTTTAATTATTTTTTTTCCTTTTTTGGTTATCAAATTGCCAGTCCAAAATTCAGATAAAATGTGTTTTATTGCAACAGCTGTCTCTGCGCCGTATAGATTTCGATAGAATCAAGATTTTTAAAAAATTTCAAAATGTCTTTCAAACGGCTAAGCAATAACCGTATTCTGGATTTAAGATTATTGGAACACTTTCTATGGTTCTCGTGGAACTTTTTTTCGTCATTTAATCCTTTCCCTTATTTTTTACCTTCGTATTGTGCCTGTTGCATAAAAAGTCCTTCGTAGGACGAGGCGATTTATGCGCCTTTGTTCGCGTATGGAGTTGGAAAGAAGAAGAAAAAAAAGGCCACTGCGCTGGACTCTCGGAGCGGGTTATGCGCCGGACGACCAATCAATGCACGAGAAATTCTAAATCACTGTTCACGATCTCTTTGATCCCTTTTTTTCGAGCACCTGGTTTCCGAGCTCGTCATCCCTCTCGTTCCTTTCTCATTCCCTTCTCTCACGTGACCCACGCTCAAATATATCCCGCCATTCGTAATAATTCGCATTGCACCCTGCAGTGAAAGAGGTGCACTCTCTTCGGGGGTAATATCGCTTTTGAATCCAGCGGGCTCCGATCTTATCAATCCTAGAATCTCTTACCAGCGATATTCTCGAACGATATAGAATTTTTTTTTTCCTTTCCTCTCGGGGTTAGTTTCATCCCATTCTTTTCTCAGCCTCGGTATCGCCATCTTTTCCTCAGAGTTTCAACGTACTCTGATATTTTTTTCCCTACTCGGTCTTTCACAGAGGGAACATCTGCACCGAGAAACATGTAAAGATTTCATCGTATTCGTAGAAAAAATTTCTAGCAAAGTACAAAAATTTGATACATTCAAGATACAAAATGAAATATACGATTTTTATGAACATCTTATGATTTTTATGAATTTTAACGATTTATAAATTCCATCGCTTATCATTTGAGACAAATATGTAATAAACTTGATATTGTAGAAGTTTAGCTACTTAAAAATCTACAATTTTTTGAATAAAAATTTATGTTTACTTTGTAACAAACCGATTTTCGAAATTAAAGCAAGGTTTTTGAGGGAACACATTAAATAATACGAAACAAAATTGTAGACTCGAAAATGAAACCCATTTACCATCTTAAAATGGGGTAAATATTAGGGTCGAAATTGACCTCAACCATGAGTCCTAGAATTGATCCTTTTTAAAAAAATCCATACCTCAAATATTCTGTTTCGTATATTCGATTCAAATATCATTTTCTGATTTTCTGATGAGAAAGATGGAAGGTAGGAATTATTCTTTGACAAACTTCAATGGAAATAGAGCGCAAGTGTCATTTACTATTTAATCGAAGAATTTTAAATCTCTCGGATCACGGATCAAAGTCGATTCGAAAATTTGTGTCTTATGTGACTTAATAATTGGGAAAAGTTGAAAAAGTGTTGTCTTCAGTATTGAATCGCAATGCTATCCAGATGCTCATCTGTACGAGAAAAAAGATTATATATATGGGGCATTCCGCACCGATTCGACCTGGATCTGACCCTTCACCTCTCCGATTTTGTCCGCCATTTTTTATGGTTTTGTAGTACCTCTGAGAAGTACTCAGGATTTTTTTCAGATTTTTTTGAAGCGATTTGACTTAACTATAATTTTATAAACAAATTATTTTTAGGCCAAATTTAAAAATCGGAAAAAAATCACAAAAATCCCATTTTTGTATGAAAAATTTCAAGCGTTGAGCCAAAGTGGGCAGGGGTTTCTTTCTGTTCATAACAAGCTTTTTCGAAAAAAAAACTCTTTAAAAATAGAAAGAGAAACCTGAATTGAGTAGGCCTTAATCCAAACATTTTTTAAAACACCTTCAATTCATATAAAAATGTTTAGATAACGGCCCACTCAATTCGGGTTCCTCGTTCTATTTTTGTTTTTAATTTTTTTTCCGAAAAAGCTTGTTAAAAATAGAAGGAAACCCTTGCCCACTTTGGCTCAGGGCTTGAATTTTTTCATATAAAAAACGGGATTTTTGTGATTTTTTTCAGATTTTTAAATTTGATCTAAAAATAATTTGTTTATAAAATTATAGTTGAGTCAAATCGCTCCAAGAAAGTCTGAAAAAATTCTACGTGCTCTTCTGAGATACTACGAAACCATAAAAATAGCGAACAAATTTGGAGACGTGATGTGTCAGACCCAGGTCGAATCGGTGCGGAATGCCCCATATATATTCCATTTATTGATATTAATAATTACATTAAAAAATTTTAAAAATTCTGCATAACGTTATTGTAGGTTTTTATTACATGAATCTAAAAATGTTTAATTTTCGTGCAATTTCAAAAAATTCATCGGAAAATGTAATTAATTTTTCTTACAAAACTCATGTCAAATTTTCTCACAAGCGTCATTTAGAAATTTATTATATTTTTCCACAATGTCCACCCTCACGTACGTGTCGAATCGACGTAGATGGGGAAAAACATGCCGGCCCTAACACCGTGTGACCGAGCTGACTGAAACAGCATCGATTTTCGTCGGAAAAATGATAATATATATATATAAGTTTGGCCAGAGAGAGTGTGGAAAATTACAAAAGGGAGGGAAAAAAAACTTGCACCGTAAAGAGTGAAAGAGAGAAAGAATATGTGCGCAGAGAGTGGTGTATCTCCCTTCGTTTGGCTCGGAGGAACTTCCGCGGATAGAAATACGACACCTAAGAGGAGCCACGACCCGAGCCATTAGCTATTTACGGAAAACGAGCAGTGCAAATGGAGAGCACACGACACAGTTGTCGTCCCATGTGTATCGCCACTTCTCTTCCATCCTTTTTCTGTTTCCTTCTCTATTTTCCTCTCTGTCTCTCAGTCAGTTCTGACAGCTGCTCTGCTCTCGCATTTTTTTTATTCGGCTGATTTCTGCTTCGGGGCCATTTTTTTTTTTTTTTTACTATCCGAGTCCTTTTTTAACCTAATAATTGCCTCCTTTTTTAACTTAATAATTTCCAACGAGAAGCCAGAGTTCTAGCTTGAATTGTTGGATTTCACGACGACAAAAAAATTCGGCCACTCAAAAATATCCTGTTTTTTTTTACATTTCTCGCCGTGGCTTCAGGTTATTAATGATTGATGGTTCAATTATGGCTTTTTCGTAAAAAAGCTCAATGAACGATGAACAAAAGATTTTTTCGTCACTACACTGAGAGAAAAAATTACTAGAACCAACGAAATCAAGTTTTGAAGGCAGAAAATCATTTTTTTTGATTATTTGCCAAAGTATATTAGATTGGTTCCCTTATATATTTTCTTGGTTCATTTTTTTCAGTCAATTCCATAAATTTCTGTTTCAATAAACGAATTTACTTGAATCTAACAATATGTTATCAATTATATGTAATATATTGTTTGAATCAAGAACACATTTTGTCATTCAAAACATGCATGTCTTTTAATACAGGAAGCACTGAGGAAAAAGATTTGTTGAATCAACAAAGTAATTAGTTCAATCAACAGGAAAAATGATTGATTCCATCAAATGCGTGTTTATTAATTGTTGCTAAACATTTTATAAAAAATATATAGCCCTTGCCAAACAATTTAATATGCATAGTTTAGTGACCCCAAAAAGAGATAAATAGAAAGAAAAGACAAATCTGCGCCAATTCTCCGGTCTAATTTCTCTGTCCGACCGAGATTCGAACCCTCGACCCTACCTACCATCATACCTATCCTACCTAACTACCTAACACGCTGCCTATTACGCTATCGACTACTACTATGCACTTGAAAAAAGTTAGGAGTTATGAAGATTCGAATAAAAGAAAACATTTGAAAAACCAGTTTTTTAATTTTTAACAATTTATGTATACTATTAAAGTAAACTATAGAAACGATAGTTCTTTGCTAGAAGGAAATAAAAATTTAATCATTCCAAATAAATATTCTATTGGAATAAAATAATGTGTTATTTATTTTACTACAGCTTCTTTTAAAATAATCACAATCAATTTTATATCTGATAAATATTGAAAATACTACAGAAATATTTTTAGAAGTAAAATAATGATGAATTTATTGCAAAGAAATCATTTTGTTCGAAAAAAATAATTCGATATTGATGTTATTTTTCAGATTCAAATAATCTCATGTTTATGATGCAATAAATCTAATTAATACAATGAATGCAAATTTATTAAAATCTATTTACATAAAGATATTTTTAGAAGTAAAATAATGATGAATTTATTGCAAAGAAATAATTTTGTTCGAAAAAAAAAAATTTCGTATTGAAGTCGTTTTTTAGATTCAAATAATCTAATATTTATGATGCGATAAATATAATTAATCTAATGAATGGAAATTCAATCAAATCTATTTAAATAAAAATATTTTTTGAAGTAAAATAATAATGACTTTATTGCAAGAAAATAATTTTTTCGAAAAAAATAATATCGTATTGAATTCGTTTTTTAGATCCAAATAATCTCATGTTTATGATGCGACCAATGTAATTAATCCAATGAATACAAATTTAATCAAATCTATCATACATTTAATTGTTACTATTAAATAAGAGTTTAATACAATGGGATAATAGATCCGTGAAAATATTTTTTTAAATGAAGAGTGATTTTTTTGGTTCAATAAATAAATAATCGAATTAATACTTTCATTTAATAAATAAATTCATGTTCTCAAATTTAATAGCTTTTTCTCTCAGTGTACAGAATTTTGATAATTTCAAAAACTACGACCTCTTCCTCAAAAACTACGACCCCGAAAACTATACCTTTCCTTTTAAAATACTTATTATTCTCATCACTTGCTGTATTTGTAGTTAAAAAATTGAGATCGATATTTGCAAAATTACAAAAGTTACAGCGTTCATAATCACATTTCGAAAGATTCAACATTTTTTCAAAATTTAACCACACGAGTGATTAATTCCAAATTTAATCTCAAACGTCTTAACCATCGAGTGTGGATCTCCATAAATAATATGAGATCGACAAATTGAAATTTGTCGTTCTAACCTTGAAAAATCGATCGATTGATTCCAAATTCAATTTCAATCGTTTTGATTATCGAGTACACAAAACGCCATAAAATTTGAGCTTAATAAATAAAAATTCATCGTTCTTATATTGAAAAAGATGGATTATCCAGAATCGAAATTCTTGTGTCATTATATAAAATCGATCGCGTTTTCCGAGAAAAGCCAAATCGAACCACTCCATCGATTCATTCCAAATTTCATCTTACTCGCCTTGATCATCGGGTGTATAAAAAAATCGATAAAAAATTGGAGATCGATAAATAAACATTCATTGTTCTTACATTGAAAAAGATGGATTATCCAGGATGAAAATGAATGTAATTGAAGTTTCGAACGTTCAATTAAAGGAAAAATCGACAATTGTTTTTGTTGAACAAAAAATTGGAAGAGCTGGGCAAGTCCTCTGTGAATAATCATTTTTTCAATTGAAAGATGTTTGAAGAATCATTTCCAAAGTGTTGAAGGTCCTCAAAACTATCCTTCAAAAGAATAAGTTATTTGATTTTCCGTTCATTTGAACGTTCAGAACTTCAAGTCCATGAAAATGATAATGATTATCCAGCGTGAAATCGATCGCATTTTGCAAATTACATTTTTTCGCATGAAAATGATGGCTGCTGATTCTGATGATACTTTCTGATTTCTTTCTTTCTGATCGTACGAAAAAAAATCCCTTTGTCAATATTTCTGCATCATCGTAAAATCGATCGCACATCCTTGATCCTTCGCAGCAAATTGTCCAAGTGTATCTTTTACTCCGAGCCATCGGTCTCTTTTTCTTCCCCCATCTCCGAAAAAAATCCCAGAGTTTAGGAACGGTTGAGTGAACGACAAAGAGTTTGAAGAGCTCTTTAAGGACGTGAAATACAAAAGGACACACGCAACGTGTCGCACTCTTCGTCCCTGTCGTTTTCTTTCCAAACGTAGCCCGGACCCGATTAAGAAGCGCATGACCAAAAAAAAAAAATTGAATGCACCCATGACGATGAAATTTTTTCGAGCGATGTCTGTAAAAATGTATTGTTACGAAATGTTGCGGAATCCCGGTGAGAAAACCAGTATAGGATCTCTCTTTTGCTGTAAAGTCTCCACCGATCGTGAATTTTTTTTTTTTTTTTTTTTTTAGCACGCGTCTCTCAATCTTTTATTTCTGTGTCTCTTTCTCTCTTTTCCATCACAATTTCCTCGAGAATTCCGAGACATCGGTGGTCTTGGCACGTTCGTGGACAGGTGAACGGTCGTGAGTCCAAAATAAGTCCCCGAGCAAATACTGTCTCTGAAAGGATGACAAATTGTTGCCAAAGAACTCGACAAAATTGACGAGATCAAAAGAGAACAACCTAGTTCCATAAGCGGGATCATAACTCAATATACTTTCTTCCTGAATGGACATCGTTAGAATAAACGACATTCTGACAACAATTTATTTAAAAGTCTATCTAAATAATAAATCTCAGTAAACTGAGCAAAGAAAAATGTATGTAATACATTCATTTTTGAAATTCATGAAATTCATTCATGAAATTCATCGAATTACGCTAAACTTGAAGACTTTATTATTCGAGAAACTAACCCTTACTTGACACACTTCTGCAGAATAACGTACTTGACACTGCGATCGTTTGTACCCCAGCTACAAAAATTCTTATAAAAAATATACCATTTGATATTTTGACTTACAAATTTTTTTAGAACTTCTTAAGAGGTTACTTTACAAAGTTATACAAGATTTATAGTGAAATATCAAAGTTAAATATGATTAAAAAAATTAAATATAAAAAATAGAAAAAATGACAACTTCTGCGAAAAAAATCATAACTTTTTTATTTTTCAACAAAAATGGCTACAAATTTAAAGGAGTTGGCTTTATAGCACTATGAGAAGAAACGTAGTAGTAGTAAAATAATATGAAAAGAAAAAAATTCGCACAAAATTTTCGCTCTCGACCTTAGGCGAGACCACTCGACTTTAGACGGATACTATCCATAAAAACTTATTGTCTTAGAGTGATGCTATAAGCTTGAAGGAATAGTGGCATCCTTGAACTATAAGCCACTTTTTTAAAAAATAAGCTACTTAAAATTAAGGGGGAATAAACACCTGGCAGGGTGTATATTCCCCCTTAATAATTGACTTTTTTATTTTTACATTTTCTTAAAGTTTGGGTACTTGAAATTTCAAACAAAAATTCCAAAAAATGACAAAGTTATAATCCAAAGTACACGCGTTCGTTGCGTACGTGAACGTGAAGATGTGACCACCGTAACGCGTTTTTCTCAAAATAACGTTTTTCTAACTGGTACTCAAAATATCTCGTAAATCACTGAACCGATCAAATTCAAATTTTTTGTGGTTATTGTATACATAATTATCTAGTCTTTGTCATAAGATTTTTTTTCCCATTTTTTTTTTTTCAAAATACGAACGAATGTTTTCTTGAAAATAGCTACGTTGAGTTCAAGCGTCAGCCATTTTGTCCAAAATCTATATTTTAAAATCGGCTGTGACAAAGACGAGATAATAGTATCTATTTTAGTATCCTGTTTTGGTTTTTTCTTTCACATGATTTTTTATACCGCTATGGCAGATTTTTTTACGGCACTCCGTAGACGACTCAAATACTCCGTGAATTCGCAACATTTTTGGATAGAAAAAATTTAAAAACATTCTTGGAGGTGTATATTTTCAACTAGGAAAAACCCCGTTCTGATCATTCCAATAGTTTCCCTGGAAAAAAATTCTCGAAAATTACCTTTTTTTTTCGTTTCCAGGTGAAATTTAGGCCTGGGGTGTTTTTTACCCCAGTCCGTCAAGTAAGGGTTAAGAGGAGGCTAAATACCGACATTTTTCATGCGAGTGCGAGAGAGAAAGGATTATAGGGGTCGTGTGAGAGCGAGAGAGAGGGTCTTTAGCCTGCCCTTAAGGTGATGTGAAACGTTCCCCCACTCCTTTACCCCCACTCCGTCATACCGCAGTCGGTAACTCGTGGGTAAATTCAATTTTTTTCATGGGTGCATTGACTTTTCGAAAAAACGCAAATTCTTAGGAAGTGAGAATCCCAATTACGCATCTAGTAAGATTTGGTGTTTTCCAAAAAAACCCAAGACACCCATGAAAAACAGGTACCCGCTTATTACGAAACGGCGGGCACCCGTTTTTTCATGGGTGTTTTAGTTTTTTCGGAATACACCTAATTTTACTAGATGCGTAATTGGGATTCCCACTTCCTAAGAATTTGCGTTTTTTCGAAAAGTCAATGCACCTATGAAAAAAATTGAAATTACCCACGAGTTACCGACTGCGGTATGACGGAGTGGGGGTAAAAGAGTGGGGGAACGTTTCACATCACCTTAAGCCACCCCTGCTATCCTAAGATTTTTCGATAAAACACAAAAGTAATCAATGGACCGAACAACACGTTTTATTGCTTTCCCGAAGTACGTAAAGTATTTACAAATTACTAATAAAGTAACTCCGGCTTATCGTAATTGACGTTTAAAAACTGAACGAAGAGTTGAATACTTTTTTTTTTACATAAAAAGTCGACTGTAAGGGTTAGATAACTAATTTTAGATTGGAAAATTAGATTCTCCGATATTGGGAAATAGTTGGAGAGCTTCTCGGTTTTCGTGACCCAGTTTCATCAGCTATTGATTTTCCTTCTTTTTCACGTCACCTGTAGAAATTTCGTAAATGCAACTCTTCTACTTCACATTACGTTGTTCATACAGACGTTTGTACCAACATATGTGTGTTTATGTGTGTTGGTATATTGTGCTACCTCTCTCGTCAAAGGTTCAACGTCTGCCTAATGGGAATACTAATCGACGTTAATTCGACGCCGGACCGAAAGCCAACGTCGAGCTTAACGGGTCTTATTGACAAGCTCTCGGTAGAGACCATGTATGCCGCTCGATAAACGATCGCACAATTCACATTGCACTCTCCCAGTCCTCGGTTGCTCAGTTCTCAAGTTTTTTTTTTTTTTTTTTTAATCCCACAACAGTGCTTCAGCTCATTCATTAACACAATGAATTTTCCACTTGGGTGGTCAGAGATTCTGCGCTACAGACAATTATATTGTCACGTGATTTCAGCCCCCATTTCAAAACCCGTTTTACGTTGAATTTATCTATCGAATTTAACATTGTTCTCCGTGAATTAATTTAGAAAATTACTCTGACAGGGTAATTTTCTAAATTATTAATATTATCAATAATTCTTTTAAATACGAAAACACTGTTTACGAATGGATAATGAATTTAATCTCCTTCCAAGGAAAAGAGAGCGAAGACTGATGAAAAAAATAATTAGATAATAAAGGTCTGTGGAAATACTTTACGGGCTTCGATTAGTCGTAATAGTCTACGCAGAGCCATCGAAAACTTTGACATTTTCCATGTCTGTATTATATCGCGTAACGCGATAGAGCTTGGTGTAATAAATAATATGTAAATTTCGTAATCATTGATAGATGACTCCCAATTTCAAGAGGCACTATTCTTTCCTATCTCCAGGCGAGCTATATGTTATCACTAAGTTCCGGCATCTCGCGTGGCATTCATTTCACGTACGATATGGGGCATCTCGTGCGAACTAGACCAAGGAAGTTGCCTTTGATTTTTACAAATTATTTTTTAAACAATTTTACGAACGCTCACAGACTCCTCATTTTTTCTCATTTTTTTAGGGACAATTTTAATGTAAATAAATTTTTCATTGCTACAGATACAATATTTTTCATTTAAAAAATTATGGTAATTTTGTTTAGTCTTTCAGACATTTCTGGGCAAATCTACAGAGTTGGAAGTTTTTTGCCATTCTTTTTTCATGAAATGTTTAATTTAATTTAGCAGAAAATATGTTCAGAAATTTTTAACATTGTTTAATTATTGAAATTTTACTGGGAATGTCTTTGAAACAATTTAACGTATTTTAAGACTGTGTTGATACTGTAAGAAAAGATAGCGTTGGAGTTGGAATTTGCGAAAAACGGAACTATCCTAACAACAATGAGCTTCCTCTATTTTTTTCTTATGCTTTCCGCCTCAAGCCTTTTTGCGTAAATAAACAAAAATATTGCCACCGAACGAAAAAGCTTGAATTTAAAAATCTGAAAAATTTATCTAACCTCTGCAACTTTGTATAAAAATTTATAAAACTTGCTGTGTGCCGATGTTTATACAATTTTTACCACATTTTACAAAGAAATCAAAAACTTCTAAGAAAAAATCCAATTTTATGTTCAAAAGTAGTACGATAAAATCCCCTTGGACTCTAAAAATAAATTATCAACCGTACAAAGTAAGCGCCAATTTTTTAAAAAATGTAATGAGCTTACCGTTGCTCGTGACTTATAAAATTGTCCTCCAAATTGCGAGTTTTTGAAATTTTTTTTCAGATTCTTAAGATTGGGGCCATTTTTATAAATTGAAAAACATCGTACATGATGATAATTTGAAAATGTTTTGAAAATTTAACTATTTTACAAAACATTGAGAACGTTTATTCGCTTGGAAGAGTGATAGAAAATTTTTGAATCATTTTCAACTTTGCTGACAGTCGAACGTTTGTCGAGTAGGCATGGAGTGCCCCATACACTGTTCCTTTGGTTTTATGATACGCGTGAGTTATAGTGCCTCGTTCTCATTGACGAGCTCCCACGCCTCGATATATAAGAGGACCCATGACAGTAGCAACAGCTCTCCGCTATCTCTCTTTTCCCCCTTTCTCTTTTTTTTTATTTTTTATTATTTTTTTTTATTCTCAAAGCGATAAGTCGAGACTCCTCTTTCTCCGGTCCCGTAGGGCCTAAGTGGAAAAATAGCTCGGTCGATTCTGCCGGGCGCGTGCAATTGAGCCACCTCGATTAGGTCCCATGAATGACTCTGGGATGACTCGAGAAGTACTCCGAGCGAGAACTCCACGACGTCTCGATTGCCCGCGGTCGAAATGTTAATTCGTCCCATCCTCCCCCTTTTCTTCACATCGTTCTTACTAAACGAAGAACTCGGACAACTAAAATCTTCGCGATATATTCGGACTAAATTGATTCGCGAAATTTTGCCAGACGTCTCCGAACGAAATTACCTCGAGAAAAAAACCCCAAATACTTTCGTCCCGAAAATAATTCTCAAAGAAATTGTATCGTGTTGTGTTAATTTTTTTCAATTGCTAATTTTTAACCTTCCGTGGTCACACCGGGTCAAAACGACCCCACGATTACTTTTCTTTTTTCTTCTTTATGCATTTTTTCAAATATGGGTCATTCCATGTTAAATCGACGACTTTTGAACCGGACGCCTTTCGATTTCGCTGATTTTTTTTCCTTTTCTACCCCAAAAAAACATTTTTCAGGAAGTTTTCAAATTTTTTTACCCAACGTGAAAAAAACTTTGTTTTGTTTCAAATAGCTATAACTTATTTAAAAATTGACTGATTGCGACCGTTTTTTTTTCAAAATTTTCGTCATTCAATGTACTTTTCGAAAAAAAAAACAAAAAATTTTAAAGACATTTTTAAAAATTTTCACTTTTTCGAAAAAAATCGTCTTTTTCTCGAAGTTGCCGCGCAAAATGCCGCTCAACATGGAGTGGGCTGACATTTCCTTCTATTTTTTTTTCACTTTTTTGAAAGAAAATCAAAATTTTTCCGAGGACTACCACTTTCAATTTTTTTTTCTTCTCAATTTTTCAAACTCTGAGGTCCTTTACAAATCCTCAAAAATTTCCAGAGTGGTATTTTGTGAAATAAGCTCAGCTGGGAACATTTTTTTTTTCAATCGATAACAAAAAATAGAAGGAAGCGCCGGCCCACTCTATATTGAGCGCCATTTTGTCCGGAATTGATAAAAGTATATTTTTTGAGTGAAAAAAAAATTGAAAATGACCAACTTCGAGAAAAAGATGATTTTTCTCGAAAAAGTAAAAGTTTTTCATAGATTCTAATATCTTCAATTTTTTTTGTATTTTTTTCGGATAGTACATTTAAACATGAAATTTTTGAAAAAAAATCGCCCCAATTCGTCAATTTTTAAAGAAGTGATAGCTATTTGAAAAAAAAGTTTTTTTTTGGGTTGGGTAAAAAAATTTGAAAATTTCCTGAAAAATGTTTTCAGTAGGGTAGGAAAGGAAAACAAAATTTCAGCCAGATTGAAAGGGGTCGGTTTTAAAATTGGTTGATTTGACATGGAATGCCCCATATATGGTAATTTGATTTTTAATACGTTAACTAGAATGTTTGAAGGATGTTCTGTAATTTGTTGAGATTTTTCCGACCGTTAGTTTGGTCACAATACTTGTTCAAAAATGGACAAGGTCAAATCGACCCAGTCTGACCACGAAAGGTCAAAATAGTCACAATTTGGAGATCCAAAGTCGTGAATTTGACAGATGAATCACGACGAAGGAATCTTTGTGAGCTGGCAAAAACAAATAGCATCCCTTATTTCGGAGCCTGAAAAATTCAGGACCCAAAAGAATTGTCTTCCAGAAGCATAATTCCTTTGACTTTGGACGCTCCGTCATACCAGAGTCAATGACTCATCGTCCTCGCTCGAATATATTAGACCCGGCACGATAAACTTTTACAACTGTCTTCGTTGATGGAACACGAAGAAGTGAAATCGAGTCCAACGAAATGAATGAAAATTTTTCGTGATGAAGAGATAAATAGATGGTAGAAAAATATCATAAAACTTGCGATATCCGTAATGAAATTCTTGCACATGAAGAAAATCCAATTCATCATACAATGCGTCATCAAAATTATACCGTTATTCAGCTATACATCGACTTTTATTATTATTCTTTATATTCAAAACGTGTCGTAAATAATGTTATTAAGATTCCGACAACGGGACGAGGAATTTCGATTCCCAAATGACACTAGTCATCGCGATGACGTTTTATATATGCCTTCCTATCAGGTAAATACTATTAGCTGTATACCCAAAATATATGTATATAAACATGAAGTAATTCCACGAGAAATGGAATGTCAGCGCAGATGGAATACTATTCTGTACATCGTCGAAAAATCAATATATTAGAAATTACTGATAAAAGAGAAAAAAAATCTAAAGGCATTTCGAATTAACAAAAGAAAAAATGCCAGAATTGTTATCTCTGCAATTAATTAATCAATCCAATTAATTTTCCAATTCAGAAATTAATAAAACAGCATTACAATCTCTGGAAGGGAATACATGTTCATCAATAGTACTTATACAAAATTAAAAGAGATATTAAAACTACAAAAAAAATACAGGGATTTTCTTTTCTGCAACTAAATTTTTAATTTGATGAAAACAATTTCTAAGAAATGTTTTTATTAAAATTTCAATTCGAATCCTAAGGTGAACTAATTGAGCATAGTTTCTCTCGATGAACTTTTCTTCTTTTTTACAAAAAAAAAGTTTGTACTTAATTTACAAAACATTTGAATCCTCAACCCTTCGTCTGTACTCTGGGTCGTTAAAGTCCTGCTAATGTTTTTTCAAAGAAAAAAAAGTTTAAAAAATCTGAAAAAATTCTGAATTATTTTTATAACATTTTTTTTCATGATCCAATCATTTATTTAACCATTCATAGTAAACAATTTTTTTTTTACAATTTTTCTAATTCCAGAGATATTTTATTTGAAAATTTAGCTTGTGCCTTAAAAGACCCAGTGTACAGACAGAGGATTAAGAATATGAAAAAGATGAAAACGCCTTCTCGTATTGAAAAAGCTTTGGACTTTGAAACTTTTATAGTTAGGGTAAAAACCGGATAGTTGCCCCGGGGGGGATAGTTGCCCCGGTTTTGAATACACTATGTTAAGATGTCCCTAGCGTTGTTAGCGCTTTTCTGTAATTATTAATATGCCCTCCCAGGCCTCAGTGCCCAAAAGACATAGGACAGGGCCCACAAGTTTCGTCTGTGCGAGTGAAAATCTTCCGCGGTGAGACCTCGACGAGCGCGTTGTACTAATATTGGTGACTAATTTTTATTGAATAAATAATGTTATGGTTGAGGATTCGGTCAACTATTTGTTTTCTCGCATGCATTAGAGTTTCAACTACATGGTCTGATACGGTATATTGTTAAATAGCTTTTATTTATTTTTTTAATAAAATGTCCTTGCTGGACCGAAGTTAGTTTAGCACTAGCTTTTATAGAACTAGATAAGAAAGAAAAACTATTAATTAAAAGTATTTAAAAAAATAATGAAATTATTAATTATAAAATAATCAAATTGATAATAAAATATCTAAATAAATAAATAAAAATTTAAAAATATAATAAAATAAAAAAATCCGTAACTTAATATTAATTATAAACTCCTTCGAAGTATTTTCGACGTGAGGCGACTATCCGCCACGTTGGGCAACTATCCCTCTTTGAAGAGGTTAAATGAAACGGGATCTACTCAAAAACAATATTAATTGGGTTTACAAAAATAGTGCACAATGAAAGATTGAAGACCAATATTTTAATATACACGAAGCATATTGTCAGTAGATACTTAATTTTTAAGTAATAGAGCTTTTTCCTTGTGGCAACTATCCGGCTTTTACCCTACATAAAAAATTGAAAAATAAAAATTGGATTTCACAAATGTGCCATCTCTCCTGGAATTACCCTGCAATTTCTATGAAAAGAGGAACTCCTGGATATAAATTACTGGGTTTTTGCTACATACATATAGCGATGTGGGGTGCCAATGCAACAAAAAAGTAGGGGAGCCTTTTAATCTGCTGACAAAAAAAATTGGGGCTCTCGTGTCGTCGGTGTGGTCGAGCCATTTTCGAAGGGTGCGTACACGCTCAAGCGTCACCTTGCCATCATTATTGGCACCAGAGACAAGTCTACTCATAATATATTATGCCATACAAAAACCTACGACAACCGACATAGTCATTGGCCACGAATACTGTTTCCATCTCTGACTAAAATTCAACTGAAACAACACGTTATTTTCAGTCATTCAAAATGAAAAATTGGCATTCAAAATTTCAGCCAAAAATTCTAAAAGACAAATTGAAAAACTAACAGGAAAAACATTAAATTTGTCCCTAAGTTTTCAATATTTTCATCTGAATTTTTCACACGATCAAACGAGCATTTCAATAAATTTTGATTCCCTCATTGATGGTTCTTTCAATGGTATATATTTTTATTATATTATATTTTTTCGACAATTTTTAAATCACAAAAATAAATGCGTTCTTTTGTTCTATTTTTGTGAAATTTTTCTTTAAGGGGAGGCTAAATACCGACATTATTATTGAAGCCCTACATTATCGACACAACATCGCTGTCCAAACTTTTTCCAATACCGGTGGACGAATATCAATTAAATTTATGAATGAATGATGAATAAATTGCAAAATGCAAATGCAAGACATAAATCAACGTTTTCGTTAATTGCCACTGACTTGTCAGACAGTTTGGATAGAATCTGATGAGAATAATATTTATTTCATAAGAATTCCATATGGGACTGCCCTCTTTCGAATTTCTGTAAACTTGATTTCGCCATTTTGTTTTTCGATAAAACACTAAATTTATCAACATTTATCTCGTGATTTGGATTCCGAACTTACGTTGCGGTTTTTTCATAAAATAATGTCGAAGACGTATCGATATTCGTACTTTGATGTTCGTCATGGAGCCCCACTCTTGGTTTTGAAAACCAAACTGCCGTAAAAACATTATAATTTAATATTTTCAATTACAGATTCCTGATGATAATCGGATCTGTAATTATTTTTTTTCGTTTTTCGAGAAAATTTTAGTGGGGCTCTATTGTGCCATAATTCTGATGATACTGTCAAAATTTTATTGATTTCCATCCATTCATGCAAGAGGAAGTTTGGAATCCGATTTCGAGGTGCTAATGTCGGTATTTGGTCTCCCCTTAAGGGGCCAATAATTGTAGGGTTTTATTCAGCTACTTTATCGACAGAGCAAACAATATTTTGAGGAAAGTTGTGGGGTGTGGAGGGATGAGATTTTCCACTTTAATATATATCGCTGGGAGATCTCTCGATACAGGGTTTGTCCACTACGAAGATTGATGATGACAGCCTCTGCGCATGCTGGCGCAGTGCAAAGGGGTGCAGATTTTTTTGTTCAGGCTCTTTGTATTTCGCAAGTCATACCCATGCACGTATCTCCCCGTGGCGGCAAATCGAAAGCTTTTAAAGTTTGCACTGGAGCAAATCCGTCTTTGTTCGTTCATTTTTCTTCTTCTTCTCTTCTTCTTCTTCCTCGCTGCCCCTCGATTAATTGACGTTTCTCCCTATAACGATGGCTCGTTGTCACCCTCTTTATTGCAATCTTGCGCGAGTGTCAAATTTCGGGCCATTTGTGTGAGATCTGGCCAAATAGAATCTCGAATTTTTGTCACCGTGATTGATTAAATTCACGAAAACAATCGGGCATTAAAATGATATTTTCTCATAATTATTAAATGGTTATAATTATTAATTATTAAATGGTATAATAAGCTGGTAGAATAATATTTTAACTATGAATTATTGAATATTGAAATTCAATATTGATATTATAAATTAAATACACCATTATGAACGTATAAATATGTAATGGATGTACATATATAATGTACTAGCAGGTCATTGTGGCTCAGGCGCTCCGCGCCCTCACGTAGCTTTTCTACCAGATTGACCAAATTGAATCCTCATATTTTCAACTCAAACTTAAAACTTATAAAGCTGCCAACTCAAACCAAACTCAAACCCATATGGAGGTTCTAAATCAATCCAACTCGGTTTGAGTAGATATTAGTTAGTAGTGATATAGGAGAGAGCGGGGCAAAACGGGCCCCCGGGGTAAAACGGGCCACCTTGACTCGACTGGCCAGAATGAAAAAAAAATTTGCACATTGCTTCCTCATCTTTATCCACAGTGCACATAGCTTCCTTTATCATAAGGTATGGTGATTAAATTTGGCTTCCTCATAAAGGAAGCTTTGTTAACTATCTAAAAACATGAGTACGCTATTTTTAGAAAAATTAGAAATTTGATACAAATTTAATCATTCTATCGATTTTTGTCAAATTCAATTTCAAATAACCTTGATAGCTATACTAATTCTGTACGAAGTTTGAGTGCAATATATTGAAATCGTCCAAGTTAGAGCGCTTGCGCTTTTTTTCAATAAATTCAAAATTTCATAAAATTTTAATCTCTTGTTGGATGTTCACCAAATTTAATAGCGAACAACCTCGATAGCTATATTAGCTCTGTGCAAAGTTTCAATACAATATTTTAAAAATTGAACAAGTTAGAGCGTTTACGCTATTTTTCGAAATAATTCAAAATATCATACAATTTTGATTCCTCCATGGATTTTCGCCAAATTCAATACCAAATAACCTTGATAGCTATACTAATTCTGTACAAAGTTTGAGAGCAATATCTTAAAAATTGCTGAAGTTAGAGCGTTTACGCCATTCTTGAAAAAACGAAAAAAGTCAATAAAATCTGAACACCCGTTAGAATTTCACAATGAAGAGGAATTCGTGCTCGAGAAGTGTGCCAAATTTTAGCTCGATATCTCGAAGCGTTCCCGAGTTATTAATTATTTACATCAGAAACTCAGGATACATGCGAGGCATTCCACGCCATTTCGACCTGGGTCTGACCCTTCACCTCTCCGATTTCGTCCGCAATTTTTTATGCTTTTGTAGTACTTCTGAAAAGCACTCAGAATTTTTTCAGATTTTTTTGGTGCGATTTGACATACTTATAATTTTATAAACAACCTAAATTTTAGCCCAAATTTAAAAGTCTGAAAAAAATCACGAAAATCCCTTTTTTTGTATAAAAAATGTCGAGCATTGAGCCAAAGTGGGCAGGGGCTTCCTTCTGTTGATAACAGGGTTTTTCTATTTTTTTAAATCGAAAAAACCTGTTATCAACAGAAGGAAGCCCCTACCCACTTTGGCTGAACGGTCAATATTTTTTATACAAAAAACGGGATTTTCATTATTTTTTTCAGATTTTTAAATTGGGGTCAAAATTTAGGTTGTTTATAAAATTATAATTAATTCAAATCGCGCCGAAAAAATCTGAAAAAAATCACGAAAATCCTGTTTTTTGTATAAAAAATGTTGAGCGTTGAGCCAAAGTTGGCAGGAGCTTCCTTCTGTTGATAACAGGTTTTTTCGATTAAAAAAAATAGAAAAAGCCTGTTATCAACAGAATCCCATAAGCAATTTCCGATGACAGTCTTGATGGCCCGTTCTGCCCCACATGACTCGCCCCCGTGAGGTGGCCCGTTTTGCCCCGCTCTCCCCTACTCCATATACCCCATATGGGGTATAGTGGGGGTTTGAGTTCGGGACATTCAAACAAACAAACAAACAAACAAACATACGAACAAATAAACAAACAAACAACTTTCTAAAATATATAGAAGATTATTAAATAGACTCTGCCTCTTCCCGCGGATATTGCGATTAAGGCGGTATTCTAGTCCAGAATCTTAAAAATATCATTTTTTATGATACTGAAGTTTGCATCGTTGCGATGAAATTGTTTATTAATTTGCGATGCCAATTATTTATTAATTTATGAAATATAATTCTTCCTTACAAATTTTTCAAGTGAAAAATCGTTGAAATATATTTTAAGGTCTTTATCAAGGTCTTCAAATTATAAATGCAAAACGATGTTGAAATTTGCATCGTCGTAATACAACGAAAATAATTTTTTTCTATTCATTTTTATAGTGAGTTTTATGTTTAGCTTGTGCATTTATAATTTCAAAACATTAATAAAGATCGTAAAATTCATTTTTACGATTTTTCATTTGAAAAATTACTTATAGGAAGAATTAATTTCATTTATCAATAAACAATTGCCGTTGTATTACAACGATGCAAACTTTAGCATCATATTTTTTTCGATATTCTCAAAGTTTATACTTTTAAGAATATTACGTCAGAGAGAGATTTTTTAATTCCAATAATTTACGGAGTTATAGCTATTTTAGTGACGCAGCAACCGCGCCCGTCACGTCGGATCTAATCAGACTATAGATGTTTTTTTAAACTACTTTTCTCAACACGGCTGACATGATATTTCAAGTTCTACTCAATCAATTGACTTCAAATTTTTTATCAATCTTCAATGTTTAACTCTCTATCGTCGCTACCACTTTTGTATTAAAATTATTTTTTT
The DNA here is from genome assembly GCA_946863875.1 of Alloplasta piceator. Taxonomy (NCBI): domain Eukaryota; kingdom Metazoa; phylum Arthropoda; class Insecta; order Hymenoptera; family Ichneumonidae; genus Alloplasta; species Alloplasta piceator. Next base: position 23,731,221 of record OX333072.1, read on the forward strand.
ACTATTGTAAAAAAATTAAATACTATGAAAAAACGGTCGAAAAATCTTTATTTTAATTTTGTATCGAATGACTGGAAAGGTTGCAATCGTGTCAGCTAGCACACCCCTTTTTTAGCCCCAACTTTACCAGCTTATAACTTATTTCAATTTCATTTTTTCTTCTCGACTTTTTTATTTTACTTATTGTCAAAATATTAATAAATATGTGGTAAAAAAAAGAATGATAAAAATAATTTTTTATCGAACTCGACAAAAACCCTCAAATTGTATGTCTCTAGACCAGAATAGCGCCTTAAGTGCGAACAAGATATGATGGAAATTATTATAGGAATTCCCTATAGATATGTGTGAACATGCAGTTTTTGATCAATCACCTCGTATGGCAGAAAATTCGCTGAGTTATTAACGAGTATCTTTTAGAGGTACTATCAGAGCTGAGTAGTACTTAAAAGTACTCGGTACTTGCAGGTACTTGAAGTACAGTACTTGCAAGTACAAAGTACTTAAAAAAGTACTTCAAGTATTGTACTTGAATTTTTCAAGTACTTCCTGTACTTAAAGTACTGTACTTGAAAATTTCAAGTACTTTTCTGTACTTTTTTCAAGTACAAGTATCAAGGACTTTTGAATGTGTCTTGCTGATGGTTGCATGTGCAAAGCCTTTGAATATGGGTCATTCTATGTCAAATGAAATGAAATGTGATGAAATTTGGTCAGAAGTTTTCTTTTATCATAAAACAAAGTTCTAACAAAGGAAAAAAATTGAAATTTTTTTTCGAAAATTCAAAATTTCACCATTTTTTCAAGTTTATTTTTTAAATGTTTCGAAAACTATTATAGTTACGAAAAAATCGTTCTGGGTTCGTCTTAAAGACTATACTTGGGGCTACGAAAAAAAAATATATTCCGAAACAAATTTTTGAAAAATGATGAATTTGGAGAATTCTGAATTTTTCAAAATCGTGAAAATCCACGATCAACATTAAATTTCTGGTTCTATTTTTTGTATGTAACACCTTGTACTGATATTAAAAGATCCTGACATTTTCAGAAATGTGTTTTTTTTTGTTTCAAAAATATGAATTTTTTATTTTTGGTGAAACTTTTTTTTTTACCTCTAAGTTAAGTGAAGTTGATCAATCATGTCATTTTGACTGCTCCAAATTACAAAATTACATGATTGCTCAACTTAAAAAAATGCATATTTTTGAAACGAAAAAAAACATCTTCCTGAAAATGTCAGGTTCTTTTTCAATCAGTACAAGGTATTATATTTAAAAAATTGAACAAAAAATTCGATGTTAATTGTGGATTTTCACGATTTTAAAAAATTCAAAATTCTCCAAATTCATCATTTTTCAAAAAATTTTGTCGAAATATTTTTTTTTTCGTAGCCCCAAATATTATACTCTTCAAGATGAAACAAACGATTTTTCATAACTATCATAGTTTTCAAGATATTTAGAAAAAAAAATTGAAAAATGGTTAAATTTTTAATTTTGCATAACTTTTGAAAAAAAATTCAATTTTTTTTCCTCGGTAGAACTTGGTTTTATGATAAAACAAAACTCCTGACTAAATTTGATCGAAATTAAAAGTGGTCGATTCCAACTCTTGGGTCGATTTAACATGGAATGACCCAAGTACCAGAATTTACGAGACGTACCCGTAAACTTGAAAAATACTTGAGACTGGTACTTGATTTTTTCAAGTACTTGTACTTCAAGTACTTTGCACTTCAAATACCACCGGTACTTGATACTTCAAGTACCTACGGTACTTTGTACTTGATACTTCAAGTACCTACGGTACTTTGTACTTGATACTTTAAGTACCTACGGTAATTTGTACTTGATACTTCAAGTACCTACGGTACTTTGTACTTGATACTTCAAGTACCTACGGTACTTTGTACTTCATACTTCAAGTACCTACGGTACTTTGTACTTGATACTTCAAGTACCTACGGTACTTTGTACTTCATACTTCAAGTACCTACGGTACTTCGTACTTGATACTCGAAGTACTTTCAAGTACTTTGCTCAACTCTGTTTTATATGTATCGCATAAACATATACATACATATGTCGATGTTTTCTGTATGGTTCGCGATTCAGATAAAAATCTTCTGTCTCGAGCAATACACAGGGCCTCTTGGTTGTGCCCTCCGGGCCGGATGTTCCGCCCTCGTCATTTAACGATCTTACTTACAAGCACACAACATCAAGCCTGAGAATCTTTCGACCGGAAGTTTACACAAGTTTATATACAATAAAATCTTACGCGTCAAAATCTCTTCCTCGCCCTTTTACATTGAACATCATCATCACACGACATTCACCCTTTAACTTTTTGATTGATATAATTTTATCCACTCAACAATTAATTCGTCATAATATTATCAGCATTTCTTGACAGCAGTTATAAATTTCATTTTTTCTGTAGTTTTGAATCGTGGCAAGACACGTTCGTGTATTTTTCGATTCACCGGAAGGTTTAAAAAAAGGAAAAAACTATTTTCGCGCAGGTATTGACTTAAATCGTTGAAAAAGAAAAAAAAACCCACGCTGCGTTGAATTAGAATCTGGCAAATCACCCTCAAGGTGTGTTTTTTTTTCAAGAAAAAAAATGAAGAGAAAATGAACTGAAATCGAGGAAATAATAGGCCGATCAAAATAATAAAAGCTGAACCATAATTTCCGTGAAACTCGTAACCCGATTACTATACACGCGAAGGGCAAGGACGACATACGGGAGGCGCGAAGAATTCATACGAGAATTCGAGGGCAGGCGAGAAGGAGCTCACGATGACTCGGATGAAAAATAAAGGAGTCGGAAGAAACGATGCAAAGCGGAAAAGGGAAGAGTCGAAAACTTCTACCCACGGCCCTACAACCTGCTGCGGCATCACCCTCTTATTTAATCCCTTTTTCTCTCTCGTCCCATCTGTTGCCCCTTTCTCCAGATTTCATACCTGCTGCTCAACGAATCGTTCGATCTGTTTTTGTTTATAAATTTGTTCAATGAACGAGCGTGATTTCTTCCTCCTCACCAACTAAAACAACTTTTTTTCAAATCGATAATAACTTGCATTTTTGGTATCGCAAAAAAAGTCTTCGGCCACAATTTTATTTGAAGTACGATTTAAGTACTATCTAAGTATTATTTAAGGATGTTGAGTCCCAAATCGCAAATGATGAGAAAATTCTGAAAATTTAGTATGTTTTTGGATGAATTATTTAAGAGGTCGTGTAAAAATTTCACGACGATTAGGAAGCTCGTTATCGAACAATTAACATTAACAAATTAAATTAAATTAAATGTAGTCTTATGGAAACTGATACAACTTTGCGATAAGTTTTCTTTTTTTGACCTCTCAATTTTTTGATATCCACACTATATTGAAAGCAACGGAATCAAAACGAAGTTTATTGATAAATATTTTTTTTTATTTGTTTAAAAAATTGTTCTTAACAAAATGTTAATATTTTAATAACGAGCTTCATAATTGTTGTGAAATTTTTACACGACCTCTTAGATACTTCATACAAAAACATACAAAATTTTCAGAATTTTCCCATCATTTTTCATTTTAACCCTTAAGGAGGTTGAAGTAATGATTATAGAATTCTGAAAATTTAATATGTTTTTACATGAAGTATTCAGGAGGTCGTGTAAAAATTTCACGACGATTAAGAAGCTATTTATTGGACAATTAACATTAAAAGATTTCATAGGGACTCAACATATAAAACTATTTTACAACATTGTTTCATCCTTCGAGGTTACAACAAAAAAATTATCCTTTATTTTGATTCTTTGAATAATTTATAGACGACGCTAAAGTCGAAAATGTCTTATCCCATGGCCGACAGTTAATTTCAGGATTGGCAAGTCTGAAACAAAAAAATAAAAAAGAATTTAAAGAGGAAGGGTTCTTTCACAACAATTTACCACCGTTAACGAAAAATCGATCAAAAAAAAATGTGCGGATGTTCGAAATGTAAATGAAAAGATGAATTTTTCACAATTTATTTCAAAAATCTGTAATTTTTTTTAAAATCGATTTTTCATTAACGGTGGTAAATTGTTGAGCAAAAAACCTTCTTCTTTAAAATACTTTTTTATTTGTTTCAGACTTGCCAATCCTGAGATTGACTGTCGGCCATGGGACAAGACATTTTCAACTTATAGTTGCCTTCTAAAAATTATTCAAGGAATGAAAATCAAAAATCAATTTTTGCTTTGTACTTTCGAAGGATGAAACAATGTTTTAGTAACAGTTTTATAGACATATCTGATAAAGAAGCTGAGATTTTTTTTTGCTTTTTTTGGCCTTCTAAAGTAAACTACCTTAACTAATCTATGATATGAACATTCAAGTACATTCAAGAATTTTTACTAAATTCCTGTCTCCGCCGAATTTTCTAGCAGGCATTTTCCTACATATTTTTATTCTACACTTTTTAACATTTTTAAACAAATAATTTTTTTCTTCTTTATAATCCACTTGGAATTTGAATAATCCCCTCGGGGATTTTTTATACGACTATGGACCATTAAAAATAATTCTAAAAATGCTGTAAAATATTTTACTGCATCCTATAAATATCTAAATATTTCTACATCATTGAAGAGCCTTGATCAGAAATAATTTTTCTCACCAAAACAGCTCGACTTTCATGGCTTATTTCTTGCTAATACTCAAACAAATTATGGACATTATAAAAATGAAAAATAAGTTTATCGATGCCAAAAATTTTATTCTAAAAAATTGAAAATCGATCAGAAACTCCAAAAAACAAAAATGAACTCAATTTACCTCGCAAATGCTCAAAAATTTCAAAAAATAATCTCAGCAAAAACTTTGTTGAACCTTTCAACCCATAAGAATATGCTGTTTATTAATATAATTATTTCTTATTTTTATTTTTTCTTCTCTGCCATGAATACAAAATATAATTTCTCAGACCTGCGGGCTGAAAAAACTTTTCGTTTGTTCAGTCACTTGGCAAACCGTCGACAATTGGCCACTAAACAGTCGGTTAAACAGCTATATTCGGTCATTTTGCGTTCGCCATAAAAATCCCCCGGAGTTTCATGGCGTCTTGATCCGGCTGTAAAGTCCGGCTCCCCTTATACTTTGTTTCCCCTGTTTATTTTTCTAATTTTCTATATAGACCCTTCCACACAGAGCGTTTTCCAGCCGGAGACTGGAAAAGACTGCGGCGTTGAATTCAATTGTGAGTTTCTCTCCTCGTATTTCTCCTCGACGATAAAACTCTTGCTTGCTCCCGCAGGTAACGATTCGTCATTCGCGTGTCTTCTCCTCCGTATCCCCTCTTCTTAATCGTATTATTATTACAACAACAGCACACGACAAACCATGCCGACGAGCCTCCTCGATCACACGCTGACTAAGTCTTTTTCTTCTCTTTTTTTTTCTTTGTCAGTGCAACATTCATGGGCCTCCCTCATCGGGGCAAAGCGTGACAATAACTTTGTTTTTCCAACAGTTGTTGTAATTGGAGGGTAGCCCCGAGTGCTGGATGAAGTGAGAAAAAGAAGGAAGCAAACCCTCCGTCGATCGCGAAGAAAACGTATTCTTCACTCCGCGCTCGAGTTTTTCGTTATTGTAATGTAAAAATCCTGTTTGGATAGGATCTTTCGGTTATGCTAAGGTGATTGGTATAGAGGAGAGGAAAAAAAAACACCAAATTGTTGAGAAAGAAGAAAGGAATGAGGGAAATTGGGTTGGAATGAAAAGGGCAAAGCATGACGAATGTAACGCGATAAGAAGGGCGAGTTTCTGTTCACAAAAATTTTTTCACGTTACTCATGCCCTCTCGTTCTATCATTGAAGATATAGACGGGAAGGGAGAAGCATCGATGGGGATATATTTTTCGAGCAGATCCTTTTGTGTGTTACCTGGGGGCAAAGTCTTCAAAAGATCCCTTAACGAGGGATTAATAGCTGCGAGGCTCGAAGAAACATAGATAGAAAAATACTCCCTACGGAGAAATAGAAGTTTTTCCAGAGATCTTGGTTTTCCAAAGGAAAAATGAAAATTGAATGAGAATGGAGAGATATCGATCTCCGGGATCTTGAAATTAGTCAACGATTCAAACGTGTTTTTTTTTACTTTGTTTCTATTTTTTTCCCATTATCTTCTAATTGAAGGTAACAGCCGAATATTTTTTTTTCAGAAGTGTGATCTATCGTTTAATTTGAGGGTGGAAAAACAAGCAAAATATAAATTTCCCCGTTAGGTCAGAGCCCAAAAGACTGGTTGGCTTTTAATGTTTTACTCTGATAAAATTATAGTGGCAAGGTCGAGACTTAACAGTCAATAAATAAATAGTCTTATCAAGTTTCAGTTTTCTTATATTTAGAAAATATTGATAAACTTTGAAATTATTTAAACAAAATGCCGTCGTACGTGATTTTAGCAACTAGATTAATTATAAATAAATAAACCCTGCAAATTGGACATTTGCACATTGCTTCCTCATTTTTATTCATCGTTCACACACCTTACTTTATCACAAAGTATGGCGATCAAATTTGCTATCCTTACAAAGGAAGCTTTGTTAACTATCGAAAAACATGAGTAATCAATGTGCAAATTTGCCAAATTCTTTCAAATGTACTTCTTGCTAAATTTGATTTTTGCCAAATTCAATAGCGAACAACCTTGATCACTATTTTGAATGTGCACAAAATTTCAGTATAATATCTAGCAAATAGTCGAAGTTAGAGCACGCTATTTAAAAAAAACCAAAATTTGATAAAATCTTAATCATTCGATCGGTTTTCGCCAAATTCAATAACGAACAACCTCGATAGCTCTGCGCAAAGTTTTAGTTAGTGTAATATCTTAAAAACCGCACAAGTTAGAGCGTTTACGCTATTTTTCGAAAAATTAAAAATTTCATAAAATTTTTATCCCTGGATGGATTTTCGCCAAATTCAATTGTGACCAATCTTGATAGCTATACTAGTTCTGTACAAAGTTTCAGTGCAATATCTTAAAAATTGTGCAAATTAGAGCGTCTACGCTATTTTGCAAAAAATTCAACATTTCATAAAAATTTAATCTTTCGATCGTTTTTTGCCAAATTCAATACCAAACAACCTCAATAGTTATACTAATTCTGTACAAAGTTTGAGTGCAATATTTTAACAATTGCAAAAGTTAGAGCGTTTACGCCATTTTTGCAAAAAACGAAACAAGTCGATAAAATCTGAACTCCTATTAAAATTAGAACCAAATTTTTTTATAATGAAGAGCAATTCGTGCTTGACACACGGAAAATAAAGTTCCTTTATGAGGAAGCAAAATAATGATAACTCGAAGAAGTTATTATACCTTAAGAGGCATAATAATACTTTCGTGTGACCAAATATTTTTGCGAATTTTGAAAATTACAAAAATGTCAAGCTGTAGAACAAATTTTGGCAATAAAATTTTTCTTAATTATTTATCAACAAATATATGAACATTTTTATCATGAATACATTTTCTGAATCTTGCCAATTAAAAAACTTAAAATCCCACGAAGTGTTGAAAAAACCAAAAAGGGAAGAAATAAAGACGTGATATAAAAACTGGTACATGGGTCGGAAGGGATGATTTTTGAGAAATTCAACCCCCAGCGTGACGACACATTTTTTCCAGCCGTGGGATAATTAGGGTCGAAAATAGGAAAATGCAAAAAACCTCACAGTGTACATATTTACATATTTACGTTCACGTTTTAATGCGTTGGCGCGAAACTCATGCGTTTATAAATTTTGCGTAAAACCATTACGAAAAAAAAAAAAAAAAAACATTTGGTATACAAGATCTTCCTAAACGGTCTCTCTGATGTTTTTCAACATGGTGAAGGAGTGACGAGGAACGACTGAAAAAGGACCACCACTGTGATCCTCACAAGTCCTCTCCGGCGATCTATCATGAAGACTCAAGGAGAAACGTAAAAAAAAAAATGGCCACCCAGCCGGGGGTCTGCACAGCATCGGTTGGTGTCCAGAAGTAGCCTTTACTAGGATCTTCAGTAGGCGCCCGTCTGTTTCTATTCCTTCAATTCTCTCTCCTTTCCCTTTTTTTCTGTGCCCTCTCAACATTACCGCCTCTGTTCGTCTCATCTTCTACGGTAGTGTTGCCGGAAAAAAGGACCCCGACAGGGTCTGTTTGGACCTCGAATGCAAATTCACAGCCACAATAAGGAATCCAAGATATACGACCCTAGAAGCAATAAGCATATCTCTTATTGTACAGGAAACTTTACTATTCTTCGCGAAGAGCCTCCAAAGAACGTGGTCTACTAAAATTTAAAAAAAAAAGTTAAACCTAGGTCATTCGATCATCATAAAAAACCTAGGTCATTCGATTATCATAAAACGAATTTCTGCCAAAGGAAAAAAATTGAAAAAAATTGTATCGAAAGTTATGCCAAATTCAAAATTTCACCATTTTTTCGATTTTTCAAGTTTATTTTTTAAATATCTCGAAAACTATTATAGTTACGAAAAAATCGTTCTGCGTTCGTCTTAAAGAGTTTACTTGGGGCTACGAGAAAAAGATATTCCGACTTTTTTTTTTTTAATGGTGAATTTTGAGAATTATGAATTTTCTTAAATCGAGAAAATCCACGTTCAACATGAAATTATTCGTTCAATTATTTTTACATAATACCTTGTACTGATCTTAAAAGACCCTGAAATTTTAAGCATTATGTTTTTTTCTTCAAAAATATGAATTTTTTAATTTTGGTTAACATTTTTTTTTCTATCTCTAACAATAAGTTGAGTGAAGTTCAGTAATAATTAATTTTGTAATTTTGAGCAGTACACATTTCAATTAATGACATAAGAATGTGAAAACAGAAACATAATTGAAATTCTTATGTCATTAATTAAAATTTGTACTGCTTAAAATTACAAAATTACATGATTCATGATTGCTCAACTTTACTTACTGAAAATTTCAGGATCTTTTAATATCAGTACAAGGTATTATATTAAAAAAAATTTAACCAAAAACTTAATGTTGATCGTGGATTTTCACGATTTTAAAAAATTCAAAATTCTGTAAATTCATCACTTTTCAAAAAAAAAATTCGGCATATTTTTTTTTCGTAGCCCCAAGTATACCTATACTCTTTAAGACGAACCCAGAACGATTTTTGTAACTATAATATTTTTGGAGATATTTAAAAAATAAACTTGAAACATTGAAAAAATTGTAACATTTTGAATTTTGTCTAACTTACGAGAAAATTAAAAAAAAAATTTCTTCATTGGTAGAACTTTATTTTATGATAAAAGAAAAATTCTGACCAAGTTTCATCGAAATTGAAAGAGGTCGATTCCAACTATTGGTCGATTTGACATGGAACGACCCACTTACATCTTAAAAAACACATTTCTCTTATACAATTTTTCACAATCATCCCTTAAGGGGCTCGAATTCAGAAAAAAATGCATTTTTTATAAAAAGAGCATTAATACTCCCAAAAATTTTGCAGTCAAATAAAGAATAATCCGAAAAACATTTCAAATAAAATTCTAATCGCAAAAATTTGCGCATTGGCTTCTTAATAATTTTCCTTACAATTCTGAGAATATTATAGATAATCAATTTACACGAATCCTCATTGATAAATCACCGACTCAAAATTTCAGCACAAAATATTGGCACACGTGTTTTACACATTTTTCGTCTTCTTCTTTTTTCATGGTGCAATTACTTCTTCGCAAAAAATCGAGCTTCCAACTTCGATCCCTTTTTTTTGTCATGAAACACGTTTCGGACTATTCACTATTTTACCGTGTAACATCGATGTGTATGTGTCGGTGTTGTTTACATATATATATATATATATATATATATATATGGGCAAGCCAATCACTGTACGGGGGGTCAACGACGGTGTCGTCGCCAGAACAGCCACAGGGTGTCGAGGCATCGCATCCTGGGTGGTTTAGCCTCGATACAGCCTCTCGCCAACATCACTTTCTGGTTGCAACGTGTGCAGCAGACACCGTGCGCTCTTCACAGACGCTTCTTTAGAACCCTGTTTCTCCCTTTCTCCAATATCACTCTCTCTCCGTCTCTCTCTCTCTCTCTCTCTCTCTCTCTCTCTCTCTCTCTCTCTCTCTCTCTCTCTCTCTCTCTCTCTCGCTCTCTCTCTCTCTCTCTCTCCTCTCTCTCTCTCTCTCTCTCTCTCTCTCTCTCTCTCTCTCTCTCTCTCTCTCTCTCTCTCTCTCTCTCTCTCTCTCTCTCTCTCTCCCTCTCTCTCTCTCTCTCTCTCACACACACACACACACACACACACACACACATACACACACACACACTCACTCTCTCTGACTATCTCTCTCATTCCCTAGTTTTTCATTCCCTTTTGTTTCTCTTGTACTGTGTAAACGCCAAGAGCCCAAGGCATCCTCAAGAGGCATCGGTGTGCCGGTGTGCGGTCACTGAATGCCTCGACCGCGTTTATTACAGTCCGCAGTCATCCCCCAGGTTGAAACTGACCACCATCGTAACGTACCTCCGAGTTGAAATGAAAAACCGTGCAGAGAGAAATAACGATAGAGAATCGGTTCGAGAAAAAAAAATTATTGCGAAAAAAAACTGTTCATTTTCAGTCTTACGAAAAAATAGATATGGACCGTTCTGCGGAGTCAAGACAATCGAGGACTGAATTTTCAAAAATTGTCTAGTCCGGGACTAGATACGTACAGCAACTTGGCTCGATATTATGGGACGAAAAAAAAATTCTCGCCTCGTTTTAAAAAAATGTCCAGAAATATTTCTTGCCGCGAATCTTGAGAATCTCGTATTTTCCAATCCAAAATAATTACTAATAAAGGATTTTTTAATAAAAATTCATAAAAATTTTGATGTTTTGGAAAATCGTCGGTGGATCTGTATGCAGCTGGAAAAAATCATCAATACAAGATTTTAGGAAAATGCATTTACCAGAAATTGATGAAATTTTCCATTTTTCGGAGTCTTAAGGCGGCATTCTGGTCTAGGAACAGACATTTTGAGCGTTTTATCAAGCTTGATGGAAAAAAAAAATTGGACCATTCTTTTTTTTACAACATATTTGTTAATATTTTGAAAATATACAAAAAAATTAAAATTGAATCAGTTATAAGCTGGTAAGGTTAGAAGTAAAAAAAAGGGGTATACTGGTTGACACGATTGCAACCTTTCTAGTCGTCCGATACAAAATTTAAATAAAGATTCTTAATAAGTATAAGTCGTGATAGCTCGTATCTCAGAAAAAATGGGGAACAAAAATTTCGCAAAATGGCGGCTGTCTGAACAAAAAAAATGCGTTTTTCGACTCTTTTTTTTCATAGTTTTTAATTTGTTTACCATAGTAAAAATAATAATTCTGATAAAATCGTGGCAGCGATAGAGGGTTATATATATTGAAGATTGGTGAAAATGTTTAAGTAAATTGGTTTCGTAGAACTTGAGATATCATGTCAGCCGTCGTTTAAGAAAAACGTCTATTGTCCAATTTCCTTTCGAGGATATATTCTTAAAGGTTTAAACTTTAAGAATATGAAAAAAAAAGAATTTTTCCAAAATTCTAGACCAGAATACGCACTGAGAAAATTTGTTTGTTGAAAATGCAAAAATTTGTTTGACTCAACCAAATATTTGTTTCCGGACGTTCAACGAGATCATTTTGGTAATTCAACAAAGATACAGTCGAAGTTTTAATTAAATCGGTTAAATCGTTGCTTGAATGAGCAAAGTTTCAGTTCAATCAAATAAATATCTTTGTACGAAATAAATTGTGTGATTGAAAATACGAATTATTTTTTTTGTTATAGCTAAATTTATTTAGATAAAATATACTAGAAATCAACGAAATATCTCTGTACAGCAACTCAGTAACGTGTAAATTGGACTAAAGTGTATCTGGAAATTGAACAAATAATCTCGTTCACTTTATATCTTATGGTTAACCAAATCCATTTGTTGAATTAATTATAGTTTCATTGTTTCAAACAAATTAATATTGACTCAACTAAATTTTTTCAACTAAATGGATTTAGTTGTTTTAACTGAACTTTTTTCTCCGTGTAGTGATGAAATTTAGTAAAAAGGAGTTTTCAGAACTAAGCAATACTTCAAGCATAACTTAGCCTATTTTATTAAAATTTAGTAAAAAGGAGTTTTTAGAACTAAGCAATACCTCAAGTACAATTTAGCCTATTAAGTAAAATACTTACAGCCTTACATACGTCCTTCGGCACCAAAAGTAGGCTTCTGGAAAAAAATTTATTTGGCAGCGATAAGAATAGCAATAGATAAGAATTACACATCACTTATGGGTACTTTGAGTATAGAAAATTTTTCATTCCGCCTATCACCGCAAGTGGCAACTAAATAGATTTAGTTATTTTAACTGAACTTTTTTCCCAGTGCGCCCTTAAACTTCTGCTCCAACTTGACGGGTGTAATTGCTGCGTCAATAATATAGCCATAACTCCGTAAATTATTGAAATTTAAAAAATTTCCTTTCGAGAATATATTCTTAAAGATTTAAATTTTAAGAATACGAAAAAAATGGATTTTTTTTTTATTCCTATAGGGGGAAGTCCCCTAACGTCGGACGGCACCTAGTACCGGACACTGTTGATATAAGCCAAACTAGAGAGCAACGACAATAATAGTTCTCGTGCGTAGTTCGAACAGTGGCCACAGTGGTAACGGTGGCGCTAGAGAGCTAGCCGCCGTGCGCATGCGCGCGTTGTCGAGAGTTGATTTTCATTGGAGCCGATTAATATTTCATTCCAGCCTTAATTTTCACACATTCATTGTTTTAAAAATAGGGGTTTCGCGGCTCCGTTTTTTAGCTTGATGCTTTTTGGTAAGTATTCTTTCAAATAATGAAGGTTAAATTTCAAAATGTGTGTGAAATGGCAACGCATTTTGTTATTTAATCTGGCATGTTGAGTCCCTGGTACCGGACGCTCGATTTTTCTTCAGTACCGGACGGCATTTTTTTTCGTAATTGGAATATTTATGTAAAACATGTTGTTTTTGTTGTGGTGGTATTTCACTATGACAAATCAGTTAAAAATAATGACGAAAGGAAAATGGCTCGAGGAAAATATGAAAAAAGCCTCGATGACAATAATGACTGGATCCAGTGCGGCAATTGTAAGAATGGGCTCATAAAGCGTGCGCAAATATTCCGGAGTGTTCCGATGAATATATTTGCGATAATTGCAAAATTTAACCATTTTTAATCAATTTTTTCAAATAATATTCATAGTGTCCGGTACTAGGTGCCACTTTTCGGACTCGACCATTTTAACTATTAAATTCAAAAATATATTTTTCTTAGCTTAACGTTTTTTTTAAATCTGTACTATCATTAACACACCAAAGAATACTCCAAAGTTTGTGAAAAAAATATAAACAATCGAAGTTCTTATATATATAATAGTTTTATTAATGAATAACCTTAAGTGTCCGGTACTGGGGGATTTTCCCCTACCAGAATACCGCCTTAAAACGGAACGAAAAATTTATCGATCTCGTCTCGTCTCAGCGAGGAATATTTCTTCTTATGCGATATAAATCCACCGTGATTTCGATACGGATGATTCTTGGCGCGGGTGCTACAGCGCTTAAAGCAAACCGGTCTCGCACATCCGATCCGAGAAGTTTCAAGTCGATTCGTTTCGATTGGAACCGAAAATAAAAATTGCAAGAATTACACTTTTTCATCGTTCCAATTCAACTTCTCTTCTCACATAAACTTAGCATCTGAACTTGAAGCTCCGGTGAATCGACTGCTCCAAAGGGGTCAGTTTCATCAAACTGCATAGTAATACCGAAGTGCATGAAAGACGAGAGGGAAAGAAAGAGAGACAGAGGGAGTACATAAAGCGAAAAGGTTTTCTGTGATGTTCATCGTGAGGATTGTGTCATGTGCCCTGGAGGCGCCCTTTTCCCTTCTCCCTTTCCACAGGGGTCACTCATAAAGACTGTCTGGACACTTCAGTACTGAAAACACTCTGTACCTGTGGGCCCGAACATCGGCGACGGTGAAACTTAGCCGACGCAGACACGGAGAAAGATTTTGTCTCGTTGGAGATAAACGCTCGCGTCAGTCCAAGTAAAGAAGGAAGACGAAAGGCCAACATCGAGATTGGCTCCTTGTGCCCTGACCAATACGTGAGAAAGAACAATCGACACGGAATCTCCGTCGATCTCTTTTCGTTCCGTGAAACAGCCGTGAAACAGATGTGAACGAAAAAATAAAGAAGAGGAAGCAAAAAAAAAAAAGAAAGACAGAAGCAAAGAGGAAGAGAGAAACGAGGATTGCGAGAGTCGAAACGAAACGAGACGCGTTCGCGTCACGTTCGTTTTTCTCGACGATCCTTTCAATTCGGACCAGATGGACTCGCGATGTTACCAGAAATGGCACGTTTTGGGATGAATTGTTCAAAGTGAGAAAATGGAATGTACAATAACACCAGCGCGAGAGCTGAACGGTGAATCGAGGCAAGATGCGAAGTTGTAAAATTTTCGACACACGGTAAACAGAAGTTAAGCTTGAATAGTGAGAACATTTTTTTTTCAGGTTGTTGAATCATGGGATACGAGTAAATAAAGGATGAGTGTTCAGAACTAAGCAATACCTCAAGCATAATTTAGCCTATTCTAGTAAAATTTAGTTAAAAAGAGTTTTCAGAACTAAGCAATGCGTCAAGTATAATTTAGCCTATTTTAGTGATGAAATTTAGTAAAAAGGAGTTTTCAGAACTAAGCAATACTTCAAGCATAATTTAGCCTATTTTAGTAAAATTTAGTAAAAAGGAGTTTTTGGAACTAAGCAATACCTCAAGTACAATTTAGCCTATTTAGTAAAATACTTACAGCCTTACATACGTCCTTCGGCGCCAAAAGTAGGCTTCTGGAAAAAAATTTATTTGGCAGCGATAATAATAGCAATAGATAAGAATTACACATCACTTATGGGTACTTTGAGTATCGAAAATTTTTCATTCCGCCTATCACCGCAAGTGGCAAATAAACATATGGGTCATTCCATGGCAAATCGACCAATATGTAGTTGGAATCGACCCCTTTCAATTTCGATGAAATTTTGTCAGAAGTTTTCTTTCATCATAAAACGAAGGTCTAAAGGAAAAGGTCCAGCCACGAATGTTGTCTGCATATTACGACTTTCGCATGAACGAAGTTTTAAAGGAAAAGGCCCAGTCACGAATGTTGTCTGCATATTTGATTTAACATGAAATTCAATAATCCTTTGATTTTTATATTATTATTATTATTATTATTATTATTATTATTATTATTATTTCTATGATGAAAATATAGCGATAACGGGAAAATGTGAAAAGTTTCAACTCCAAACCGGTGAAATCGTATGCAAATATTTAAAGGAGCACAGTCACGTGGAAAGAGCGAGGTATACTTTAATGGGGCGTTCCATTCCAAATCGGACAGTTTGAAAAACTTTTTTTGTATTTCCTCTTCAAAAGACCCTTCCTGTACAATTTTGAGATTTTTTTGATTACCCGTTCAAAAGAAATTAAATTAACAAAAAACCGCTCTTTTTTTGGTATTTTGGTCATAACTTCTTTAATAATAGTCCCAATTGAAATTTTATTTATAAAATTTTTTGTTTTTTATGGCCTTTTCAGAAAAAAATACAACAAAAATATTCGACACGTTTTTGAACGAGTTTTTTGAGTCTTAAACTTTAAATCGCGTTTTTAAAAATGAGTGTCATTTTTTTTTATTTTAAATTTTTTGTTCTAAACATCTATCTACTCAACAATTTTTAAGACTAGTCCGATCGTAGGATTTCAATAACTAGTATTTTTTTCGATTTTTGAAAATTAAAATTTTTTTTTTTTCATAAATAATTATGAATACCAATTTTTGTTACGGTATAGTAATTTTGAATCATTTTGAATTAATTTTGACACTTTTTCATTTTAACAGATTTTCAAAATTAATAATTAATCGATGAGCAAACAACAGTTCAAGAATTGTATGAGTGGGCATTGAACCTAAATAGTCTACCGAATATTTCTGTTAAATATTCACCTGAGAAATATTATTTAGATGCAAAAGAAAAATTTTATTTGCGATACAATACTACGAAGTCAATCACAGGGGGACACAAAAATTTCATTCAATTATTCCAATGAGCAACGGAAAGGCATTGGCAAAGGAATATTCTAATTCAGGAAATAATCATATATGTAAGGTTATCAAAAAAATACGTGAATAAATTTAAACTGTTATTATTATTGTTCATAAACAAACTTAACGATTAATTATTAATTTTAAGAACCTGTCAACAATAAAAAAGTGTCAAATTAAATTCTAAATATTGAAAAAAACACTATACAGTAACAATAATTGCTATTCATAATAATTTATTTTTAAATAAAAATTTTATTTTTAAAAATCGAAAGAAAATAGTAGTTATAGAAATCCCACGATCGGACCAGTCTTGGAAATTATTGAATAGATAGATGTTTAAAGCAAAAAATAAAAAAATAAAGAAAATGACACTAACTTTTAAAAACGCGATTTAAAGTTTGAAACTCAAAAAACTCATTCAAAAACTCGTCGAATATTTTTCTTGTATGTTTTTCTGAAAAGACCATAAAAGAACAAAAATTTTGAAAAAAAACCTTCAATTTGGATCATTATCAAAGAAGTTATGACCAAAATACAAAAAAAAAGAGTGGTTTTTTTGTTAATTCAATATCTGTTGAACGGGTAATCAAAAAAATTTTAAAATTTAACAGGAAGGGTCTTTTGATGGGTACTAAAAAATATAAAAAAATGAGGAAATAAAAAAAAAAGTTTTTCAAACTGTCCGATTTGGGATGGAACGCCCCAAATGTAAAGTATGTCTTGTCTTGTTTTGTTAGTCACTGTTATATACATGATACAGGCGGTCTCCAGAGACGGTCCCTTTTCCTTGTGTTTATCTTGGCTCGCGTGGGTGGCGCACGCATCGTCGGTCCTCCAAGATCGGTTAAGATTATTGGCCGAGAAAAATGCGACCGGAAAAAGTCGCGTACACATCTGCATCTGCATATGCATTCGACGCATTATCTCTCTCGCTCTCGTGGCGATACAGAAAGGACGAAAAGGCTCCCGATAAGATAAACTCAACTTATTTGGAATATTTTATTTACACGGTATATATATATCGCCATTGTACGAGGAGATTCGAAGTATATATAGAAGAGAAAGACTTGGAGAGAGAGAGAGATGCAAAGTCGAAGATAAGATAAAAGTGTCTGCATTCGAATATATATTTATGAAATTTTCCTTCGATAAAATGAGTCGCGAGAGGGGTCTTCGAATAGGGGAAAGTCCCGCGATAAACTATGTGAAAAAGAACCGATAAAGTCAGGAAAAAGAAGAGAAAAAGAAAAACTTTCGCCACAATCTTTTGGTTTTCCCAAGGAGCAGGATAACGTTTTTTTCTTCAACTTTCGCCTCGTTATGACATTGTTCTTATTCGTCGACCATTCGTACGAATTTTTTTCAAGATTAGGCTCGTCTTTGGGCATCTCGGGCGTGTCCTCAAAGGACCAGAGTTTTTTTTTAATTCCAGGACCAGAGTTATCCTTCCAAATCCCCAAACAATTGAAATGGTAAAAGGCATATTTTGAACGTTCCCTTTAACCGCATCTTTCGTCATTATTTTCTCAAACCGAATTATAAACTTCTATCGACGATTTAAACCGGATCTTGGAGCCTTTAGTTTCCTCCTTAAGTGGTTATGCGTAGGAGTGCACAATTTAAATTGTGGATTTCCATTCAGAGTCTCATGAGCTTTATTATCATGCAAATGTGTATATATATATTTTTTTTATGTAAATCCATTTTACCATTTATGCGTATCTCGAAATTGTCGATCGACATTGTGCGTGTTTCCATAGAAAACGAGATACAGATCTGTCCGTATAATATTTTCGTACTACCGAATGGATTATACAAAAACCACATTCACCGTTGGGTTTTCAATTTGAAAAATTCAACCGGTCGTCCGTGTAAATGAAAAAAAAACCGTAATAATAACAATGGCGACGAAAACTTAAGAGGATCGGTAGTAAAAGCAGGAGCATTCCTCTTGAATAGATCGTTCCCTCGAGACTACTTTTCACGGTTAGTTTTTTCAAGTATATGGACGAAAGGGCGACCAGTATACTAAACATACACCGTCCATTAATCATCGAACCGTCAGAGGGATTCCAACAGCGAGGTGATATCACCAGTGTCCAAAAGCGTGACAGGGCCTCGAAGCAATTAGGCGAATCCTCGAAACATTTTCGTTCCAAAGTCCAAAGAAAGAAAGAAAGATAGAAAGAGAGAAGAAAAAATAATTCCCAGTATCTCAACACGTTTCTTTAAGGTCTTGAAAAATATTGGGTTTGGTGGCAGTTTCGTTCCAAGAGTGGACTATGTTTATTCATTAAATTAGTATGCTTCCTCTTCGTTCGTCCTAAAAAATGACGCTGATTGTACGGCGCTGATGATGGATTATGGTCGGTTTTCAATTATAAAGACGATTTCGAACTGACGCGTCAAGATTAAAGATGCTGTAGTTTGGGGTAACGAAGAAGAATATTCATGTATTGATCGCCCTTCGAGAAATATAATATCAAGCTGTCATTTGTTTCGTATTTGGAATGTTAATTGGGCATCCAATTGGCAAGTAATTCTCCTCAATTAACGGTGAATAATTAACTCGCCGAAAATTCTCGTATAACCAGTTTCTCGAAGGTTTTGAACTTAAATATTGCGGAGAGTTTTGAACTCTTTGAATTCTTCGTACGTTTCTAACAGCAATTTCATTATAAGTGGTTCATATTATAAATTTTTTGGAATATTGGAAAATATGATTTACTACGACTCTCAATTAGAGGCTCTTAGGCCTGAATTTTATGTTCTTAAGATCGATCTTAAGGTCAAACTTAAGATCGAACTTTCCATTCAACCCAAGTTGGAATTTAAGATCGAACTTGAGTTCCAATTTAAGATGAATCTTAAGTTTGAACTTGATTATCATTGTAAGTTCATAATTATAAGTTCAAACTTTAGTGCAAAATCAGATCGATCTTAAGTTCAAACTTAAATTTGGTTTGAAGTTTGATCTTAAGATTTATCTTGAGCTTGGACTTAAGTTCGATCAAACTTCTTTCATCGCCTATCTTGACCGTATTTTTTACATTAGTTGTCAAAATAATTAAGTTTGATCGAACTTGAGTTCAAGCTCAAGATTGATCAAGCTTCTGATCAAGTTTAAGTTTGAACTTAAGATCGATCTGAAGATCGCACTAGAGTTTGAACTTAAGCATGAACTTATAACGAAACTTAATTTTAAACTCAAGATTCATCTTCAATTGCAACTTAAGTTCGATCTTAAGTTCCAACTTGAGTCCAATGAAAAATTTTATCTCAAGGTTGATCTTGAGATCTTAAAGTTCGGGAAAAAGGAAATATAGTAGTTCCTGCAATTTTCACATGTAAAAGTCGAAGACCTCCTTGTCTCAGATGATATTTTATGATGGCATAAATGTTTCCTAGAAATTTCCAGGCGATTTCCATCAAAGTTTCAATGAAACTCCACAAAGTAATAAACTGTTATGTTAACGTCCATTAATTACCTGCGAAACTACGTTTTGAATGACGATATTTCAAAATCTGCTTTATCCATCTTGCGAAGCTTCATTTATGTTTCTCTTTCCCAGATTTTTAGTCAGTAGGTTTTTTTACAAACCTAATGAAAAAAAAACAAACTCAAAAATGACGTTAATCTTCAATTAAGGGGTTAGGCCACTTCAGGATTAAAAAAAAAAATCGATCTTTTTGTTATTAAAAAAGAACCTAAATATCATAGATTTATATTCCAAAAGATTATGTGCATGAATAATCCCTAAATACTCGATTATCGTATTCCAGTGCACTCTTCATCCGCAGCGAGCTTTCTACAAACTTTAAACGCGTTAATCTCAGAACTACATTTTTCAAGTCGGCCGAACTCATAACTCAAATAAATTTCAGCCGATTCATTTTAAATTTCAACTGTACCATTCAAAATAACGTTCTCTGAAGCACTACCTAAGATTTTTTCATTATATTGCATAGTTTCTTTTTTATAAACATTTAACTGACAATTTTTTCATGGCATTTTATACTTTTTGATTTCAACCTAACTCAAAAATTAGAGGAGCTGTTGGTTCGGCCGTCGACCTTCCAGAAGCAAAGGCGTCATCGGAAAAATACTGCACGGTCGTCATTTTGACATATATCGCCATGAAAAAATAATTTTGTATTGCCAATTAAATGTATAGTAAAACACCTTTTCGTAAATCCGATTCATTTGATGGTTTCATTGGAAAAAAAAATCACGAAATATGCCATTTTTGATCTGCAGAGTCGGTTCAACCTAACCCCTTAAGAAAGAAAAATAGAGAATGAACGGACGTGCGATTTTTATGAGGGAAAAAAAAATCACGAAATATGCCCTTTTTGGTCTGCAGAGTCGGTTTAACCTAACCCCTTAAGAAAGAAAAATAGAGAATGAACGGACGTGTGATTTTTATTAGGGTTATCGTAACAATTGTCACATTTCATGAAAATAATTCACACAACGATGCCTCAAACTTCACGAGGCAATCAAACTTCAATTTTATCGATCCCACCATTCCTTTTCATTTTCCTCCTCGCGGGAATCGGGCGAATTTCAACATTATACGAGCACAAAACGCTGCAAGACTGTATTACGCTTGGGTGCCGAAGCGAGTGAGGAAGCCCCTTTAAATTTTCAAATTGGAATTTTCACGAGCTCCCGACGAAAGGTATTATACCCTGTGAAAGTGGAAAAGCAAGAGGGCAAAAGTGAAAGAGGCAAAGAGGAAGAGAGAGAAGAGGGAAGAGACTTTGTATTGCGAGTTCTCGTCTACGCTGTGTGTTATGTTTGAAGTCTCCGGAGAATAATCGAACATTTCGACGATCCTTGATGAGAGACTATTAAAGTCATGCCTTCATTTCCCTTCTCTCTAAAAAGGTTCGCAAAATCGTCTTTGTACTCACCCTTGGCGAGCATCCTTCTCTCCTTCTGGTACTCTCTTTTCTCCCTACAATTCCTCGAAAATTAACTTTTTCCAAATTCATTCTCGTCAGGAAATGAATTCGAAGTCCCCGAGGATCGTTTTAGATCCAAGCAGATATTTTTGTCAAACAAAAACTAAATATTCGTTCAATGTTATCATTTCTACGTTTCCATTTTTGTGTTGTTTCTTCCTCGGCTCGTTCGTTCCATTTAGCCAGATGGCGTTGATTCCCCTCGCAATATGGATTCGCCAGAGAATTTGTATCTACCGAATTTTTCGAAGGTCTGCTGTTTCCTCGTTGTCGACGCGCGTGGATAAACGAAAATGGCGCAGAACAGCGGTTACACCGCGAAATATAGCACAAGACAATTGGAGGGAATGCGAGCAACTGAAGAAAACAATGATGAAGACAGAGGAATGGGGCGGGGGGGAAGAGAATACCCGAAACAGAAAAGAATGATAGCTATTAGTCGAAAGGAGAGGTCTATGGCCATCCCTTGGTCAATAAGCGAGGGAAACGAAAGGAGATCTAGAAAAGACGAACACGAAAGCGTTAAAGAGCGAGTGTATATAAACGAAAAGGAGAGACAGGGAGAGAGAAAAATCGAGAGAAAGAAATAAATGTATCCCGGGAACACGCGGGGTGAATGGCTACGAAGGTCGAAGAAGATAGTGGCTGAAAGGGTGGTGGTTGGCGTGCTGGCTAGCCCATGGTCAATATAATAAGTGAGAGAGCCGTTCGCCCCGGGTGCGTGCTGATACAAGCATTTTTTTCGAGAGGGCAAAGTCTGCAGTTAAATAAGGATCCAATAACGTCGATTGGATTTCTTCTGGCCAAATTCGAGCCAGCCCATACCTCTCTTTGCTCTTCTGTCTTTCTGCTGTCTCTTTTTTTTCCCTACATTCTCTGACTTTCCTCAATGTCATCACTCCCAATCGGCATGATGATGTATCGTTCCAACCAACAAATATTGAGTACAAAATCAGACAACATTTTTTAGCTCCGATCCAAAAAACCCCAAAACTTGTTCACGTCCAAGTGATCATGAGATGACGACTGATGTCCCAAAAATCAAATCAATTGAATAGATCACTAACAAGACTTGTCAACATCTTTGAGCCATCTTTTTGGAGTTTCTACATTGAGCGAAAAAATTATTAGAACCAATGAAATAAAGTTATGAAGGCAAAAAATTATTTTTTTCATTATTTGCCAAAACATATTAGATTGGTTCCCTTATATATTTACTTGGTTCATTTTTTCAGTCAATTCCATAAATTTCTATTTCGATGAACGAATTTACTTGAATCTAACAATATGTTATCAATTATATGTAATATGTTGTTTGAATCAAGAACACATTTTATCATTCAAAACATGCATGTCTTTTAATATAGGAAGCACTGAGAAAAAAAATTTGTTGAATCAACAAATTAATTAGTCCAATCAACAGGAAAAATGATTGATTCAATCAAATGCGTGTTAATAATTGTTGCTAAACATTTTATAAAAAATATGTAGCCCTT
This sequence comes from Alloplasta piceator, assembly GCA_946863875.1. Lineage (NCBI taxonomy): Eukaryota > Metazoa > Arthropoda > Insecta > Hymenoptera > Ichneumonidae > Alloplasta > Alloplasta piceator. The sequence goes on from OX333072.1 coordinate 23,753,914, forward strand.
GCCAAATAATTTAATATGCATAGTTTAGTGACCCCAAAAAGAGATTAATAGAAAAAAAGACAAATCTGCGCTACTTCTCCGATCTAATTTCTCTGTCCGACCGAGATTCGAACCCTCGACCCTACCTACCATCATACCTATCCTACCTAACTACCTAACACGCTACCTATTACGCTATCGACGACTACTACTATGCACTTGAAAAAAGTTAGGAGTTATGAAGATTCGAATACAAGAAAACATTTAAAAAACAATTTTTTTTAATTTTCAACAACTTATGTATACGATTAAAGTATACTATAGAAATAATAGTTCTTTGCTTGAAGGAAATAAAAATTTCATCATTCCAAACAAATATTCTATTGGAATAAAATAATGTGTTATTTATTTTACTACAGCTTCTTTTCAAATAATCACAATCAATTTTATATCTAATACATATTGAAAATACTACAGAAATATTTTTAGAAGTAAAATAATGATGAATTTATTGCAAAGAAATAATTTTGTTCGAAAAAAATAATTTCGTATCGGTCATTTTTTAGATCCAAATAATCTCATGTTTATGATGCCATAAATAATTTTCTTCAAAAAAAATAATTTCGTACTGAAGTCGTTTTTTAGATTCAAATAATCAGCATTTGAGATTCAAATAATCTAATGTTTATGATGCAATAAATGTAATTAATCTAATGAATATAAATTCAATCAAATCTATTTAAATAAAAATATTTTTTGAAGTAAAATAATAATGACTTTATTGCAAGAAAATAATTTTTTCGAAAAAAATAATTTTGTATTGAATTCGTTTTTTAGATTCAAATAATCTCATGTTTATGATGCGATCAATGTAATTAATCCAATGAATACAAATTTAATCAAATCTATCATGCATTTGATTGTTACTATTAAATAAGAGTTTAATATAATGGAGTAATAGATTCGTGAAAATATTTTTTTAAATGAAGAGTGATTTTCTTGGTTCAACAAATAAATAATCGAATTAATCCTTTCATTTAATAAATAAATTCATGTTCTCAAATTCAGTAATTTTTTCTCTCAGTGTAGAATTACCTGAATCCAATCCCGGAGAGTGAGGTCTAATCTCAAGAGAGCTGTAATAATTTTCAAGGGAAAGCTCAACCATAACATATGACCGATCAAAAAATGATTGGCCTCCTCATTAAATACCGTGGATTGTAGAATGGTCAACATACGATGACAACAGTTTTATATGCTCCTATGATCAATCATTGTACTATTTACGGTCAGCGATCAACGATGCGACCAACTTAACGTGTTCGCATAAGGTTAGGGCCCGAAAAATAGGTTGATTTCCATATTTTTTTCTGGTGAGAGTACTCGAATTACGAGCTCGAAGTTTTACTGAGAATTGGCACGGAAAATTGTCATGCTTTAATTTATTTGTTATTGGAAAATATTAATGAACAATTAAGGTCCAGCCTTTGCTGTATTTCCAATCGGTCAAAGTGATTCCAGCAACTTTCGGCATAGGAGGTCCTAATAAAACCATCATAATTCAGAGCAAAGATTTTCATGTAAAACAATTACTGCTGCTAATTGTAACGCTGAGTGTAAAATAGCAACTGCCACGACATTGATCCTCCTTTTTCCTTTCAAAAAAAAGTTACGACAAGTGGGAGGCAATGCTATTTCTAACCTAGTAGATGCCGTATCGTTTCTGGAGTTCTGTAACTTTGGAACACGGATTGAGCACTGAAAACGATTTATAAAAGTCTACACACACATTCATGGATAATGAACGCTATTGGGGAGACTTTTTTTCCATCATCTTCCATCGCAGACATTTCATACGTGATTCCGTACGAGCTACCAAAACCTCGCTGCTCTCTCGCGTCAATGGCTTTCCGTTTATGACGCACTTTGGCTTTTCGTGACGGTTTCAAGAAGTCTCAGTTTCGTTCCCAAGGCTCTCGTCCAAAGATCCCAGGTGGAGAAATCTTTGGGAATCCTTCGTCGTTGAGAAAACGAGAGTTTCGACCTTAAAACACTAATATCAGCAAAGAGGACAGCAATGTGGGATATGAGAGGATCGAAATGCTGGAGAGATGCTCGCGCGAGTTGCCATTATACGTCCAAGACATTGTATATATAGAACTCTCAGTTCCCGCTTTATAGGAATAACACTGTGATGTGTACCAATGTGAACACTGAGCTTGATAATTAGAGTGGCAAGTCGTGTCGCTGTAAAAGCATTCCCGGCTGGACTCGTCCATCTGTGCTCGCTAAATCGGAACCATTGAACCGTTAAAAGACATTATTATTGTTATCATCGCCAACTCTCCGTGAGATTCTGGCCAATCCCTCGCTACCCTTAAACCCGTTCTCTGTCGTTGCGTAACGAGACACTTTCGACCTCCTTCCCGGTATCACATTTTCCACTTTGTCTATTCCAAGTTTTAGCCCTTCGACCAGCACGTGTTCGGTCTTCCGAGAGCATTGGCTGACAGTCACCTCTTGATGACTGAAGATGCTTTTCCATTATTTCACCTTAATCACAACTGAATCGTCACTGAAACAAGAAGCCCCAGTGCAGACCATATTTATACTCCACTCGATTCGAGACGATTCATTCGTTTCTCATAATCAAATTGACATCAGTTTTTATTTTCACTTTTATAGGTGTCCTTTGCAGCACAGCTGTTTTCAGAACTATAATTCGCAACTCTGTGCCTTACTATTGGTCCATCTGCTATTTGTACGATTTCTAGCTGAGGCATCCCGGAAAGGACCCTCTCGAGCTTCCGCCAATCGCTTTTTTCTTCTAGAGATAAAATCCACACATGAACATGTATGATTTACACACGGATGCGCTAAAACGGACTGCGAAGAAAATAAGGACTGAATCGATCTATCCCAGAGTTTTAGGGTTGACGGATACGTGCACCCTCATTTATGCTTTCTCATGAAAGAAACAGACGCTCCGTGTTATCTCCCAACAGAGCTTTACCGAATGGCTGAATGTTACACACACTCGATTAGGCACTTTCTTTGTAACATGTGAACCAAGCTCGAGGTTCTCTCCGGCATATCCCGAAGGAGAAGATAAGAGGGTTCTCCGAATCAATTAGATGCTGAGGGAATCTGACTGCCATGACCGCCGGGTCTGATCGCCGAGTTTCATGAACTTGAGCATCAAGTTTACCGTCGGTTCGACCCAAAATCTTGATACCTTAAACTCTATACTCAAGTGTGAATTCGAATGAATCCTATTCAAGATATTCCTGGCCTCCTTCGGAGACCTTACATTCTAACAAACCTGTCGGAAAGGAGTCATCGGACACCTTCGAGTGAAGATTCATGGTAACCAAATACGGATCAGATAATGCGTAAAATATAAGACGCCTCCACGACCGTTCGAAGAGATTTGAAAAACAAACAGTTATAATACAATAACAGCGGTGCAATACGACCAGACCGTTTCTGGGCCCTTTTTTTCCATCTTGGAATCTCGTGAAACACTCACTCGTCCCATCTGGTATTCGAGTCAGTGCACGGGACGTCTGTTTGTAAAACAACTCTGCCTTTCCTGGGTCATTGGAACGCGAAGGATCAACCGCAGGCAAAAACAGAAGCAGACTCATCAGAAGGGAAAGACCCTTTTCGTCTCTCACCTAATATCCCGTGGTGTGACCATCTATTTTTCGGGTATATGAGAAAAAGGCAGTCATTACGAGAAATCCAGCCCTCACCAAGAAGGAAAAACAGAAGGAACCTTCTTGAAATATTTACGCTGCGTCACTGATGCCCCTTTTCCCCAGATTTCTTGCCCATTTACGTGCTCATAACCATTTGGGTACCTCTTTGTTTACCCAAAACTTTGACTCAAAGTGTTACTTGCTTTCTCAAAACAAACAATTAAAAGGTCATCGGTGATCAATGGAGTTAGCGTCCTAAACAGAAAAATCCAGTAACCTGCTTGATTTTAGCGAATTCCCCATCATCATCACTACGCCCAATGATTCCCAAAGCTTCTGCTGATTAAAAATACAGACAGTGGTGGATGGGAAGTGCTCTTGAAGACGAGACGTCTTTGAGAGTAACCAGAAATAGAATATGTCACGGGAAAGAAGACTGAAAGAGACCACCCATGTTCTCGTCCAACTGAAACACCAACGACATCAGTGAACGTACAAAACTCACAGCATCCGTCCACGATCGGTACTTAAAAGCAAAATGATTGGCAACTCTTGGTCAAAGGCAGGAAGAATGATCAACCGTTGACGCCAATGGCACTTTCGCAGCCCCAAAACAGCCCCGAAAATCGTGTTTCCAACCCGCATACAGTTTCAATGCGTACGATACAGGGATCTACAGTTTGTATATTATTACTATTTCATACCCTCTATACACGAGTCGCTCGCGTACCAAACATACGACTGATGACATTTTATAGAGTTACGCCCTTTTTTTTGCTAGTATGTAAAAGTAATATCAATTGAAATTTTCATGGTTTTCGCGCCGCACAAAAAGTTTCACTGCTCTTCAAAAAATGAAGATATTTCAATTTAACAAGCAGCGTTTTAAAGGGGATATATTCAGCTTCATTTCGCTTTTTCCAAAAAAAAAATTCAATTTTTTTAAAACTTTTGGTACGCTTTTTAAAACATGGTCGCTTTTTGGCTTCTTTTTGGCGTTGAAATTTTGGGCGCACGACCTATGAAAATTTTTGTTAACTGTTTTTTGGCAAACTTGTGAGGGGGAGTATAATAAGCTTGAATTTCGTTTTTGAAAAAATTTCGAAAAAAACGATCTAATTTATAAAATGTAGCGTAACTCTAAAAAACTACTGGGTTTTCGTGAAATCACTAGGAAATAAAAAATTGCATACAATCATTCGGGATTCAATGAATTTATTTTAGAATTTTTCTTTACATTTTTTTTCGTAATTTTTTCCTGTCAACAAGATATTTAAACAAGATATTTAAAGATATCTTGAACAATCGGGTCTCTTACTTCATCTACACGACTTTTTCATCGAAAAACCTCATCTAGATGACTTTTTCATCGGAAAACCTGTGTATATGAGGTAAGAGACCCGATTGTTTCGGATAAAAAAATATCTCGTTGATAAGAAAAACTTTCGAAAAAAAAAAATTGGAAAAAAATGTTGAAAAAATGTCATTGAATCCAGAATGATTGGATGCAACTTTTCACCGTCCTACTGATTTCACGAAAGTCTAGTAGTTTTAGAGTCAAGCTGCTTTTTCTAAATATGGTCTTTTTTTGTGTAAAATTGAATATTTTTGCAAAAAAAAATCGTACGAAACTTTTTGAAAAACAAAATTGAAGCTTATACTCTTCCCCAAAAATTTTTCATACGAAGTATCCCCTAATAAAAAGTTGGTGAGTAACGACCTATCTCGAAAGTCGATGTCCCCATTTTATTCGTGCTATGATTGGTCGGTTGGCCTGACTCGAGCGCGACTTCACACCTCGCGTGTGCGTGACTTCATGTATCGCGGAATCGCGCGATGTTTTGACAGTCGACGAGTGCGGTTATATGTCTGTGACTCACGTTAGTTTGAATTCACGTTTAAATTTCACGTTTAAATTGCGTTTGAAGGCAGAGAGGCGAAGCTCCAGCGGAAGCAACAAAAAAAGCGTGGGTACGGAGGCGAGTGGAATTGCGCGCCCAACGCTGTCTCGGCGTTGGGATTCTCCGTTGAGAGACAATCGTGGCCGACGATGAGCTTCTCCGGAGGTTGGCGAATGCGTCTCGCCCTTGCTTGTGCCCTATTCTCGAGGCCCAATCTTTTGCTCCTCGACGAGCCCACCAACATGCTCTACATCAAGGCTATTTTCGGCAAAGGTTGACAGTTGATCGCAGTTATATGTCCGTCGAAGAGAAACCGAAAATCCCATCTGGAGAAATAATGATAATGAATTTGGTGAACCAATTAAATTGTGTAGAAAATGAAGAAAATTTTTTATTTTTTTTTATTTTTTTTTTGAACCTTATATCGATGTATTTTGTCTCCCTGAATACGAATCTACCAATAGTATTCTTAAAAAATAAAAATTTCCAAGAATTTTCATCAAAAACGTCTGTGCTCCATTTTTGTCTTATTTTAAAAAACCTCAAAATAGCCAAATTTCAAGCGGTTATAACTTGACTCCAGTTCGATCGATTCCAAAATTTCTTTTTCGTACTTGAAGGCTGCCAATGAACTCGGAGAATGCCGTTTGGTTCATCCGGACATATCAATTTTTGTTGAAATGCGACAAGTTTGAAAATGGCGAAAAAAAATGGAAAGGGGTAAGTATAGAAAAATTTGCGAAAATCGATTTTCCAACTTTTACAATCTGCCAAAAATCGAAAAATGGACCGAATTGAATGTATCACGAAGCGTTTTCAAGCTTGAACGATTATAAAGAGAATAGGCTAAAGAGGAACCGAAAATCCCATCTGGAAAAATAATTATAATCATTTTAGTGAACCAATTAAATTTTGTACAAAATGAAGAAAATGTTTTATCTTTATTTATTTATTTTTAAACCGTATATTTGTTATATTTTGTGGTAAGAAACGTTCACAACAATTATTCTCTTTCTTCTTTCTCTTCGTTCTCTCTTCTCTCTTCATTCTCTCTGCTCGGCTCTCCCGTTCTCCGTGCTCGTCTCCCTCTCACTCTTATTTAACTCGAGCTTTCTGGAACAAAAAATGATGCATATAAACCATTATTATAATAGGAAGGTAATCATCAAGATTATCATTATGAAAAAAAAAAAAATAGTTTGTACATCCTTTTTGTGGAATCCCGACGATATTTATCATTGCGTCTGGTGCCATAAGACTCCCCGAGGTTTTCACGATGCCGGATCCATCGGCGACTTGGAGATACGGCAACCCCTCCGCTTTGAGAATCCCCGTCAGTTGGACCGCTTCTCCTTTCCTTATCTTTTTTTTCATATCGGACCAGGTCGTGATCCGCACCTCCAATTTTACCTTTCCATCGGTCACCGCCCCTATGCCGAAAGTCGCCTGTCCGCTCTTGTGGCGAGATAGCTCGAAAGTCGACTTGATCCAACCTTTAATCGCTGAAAATAATATATATATATATATATGCATATGAATTGGTCACAAGGTTTTTTTTAAATAATTTTTATGTCAACATGATACTCACTAATTTTTTAACCCTCCATATCAGCAATATCGCTCCACTCGACTTCTTTTGCCTCCGTGGAGTCGCATTCTTCGGCCTTATACCAGCCTCTGTCCACTATCTCTGTCGATTGACGTATCGACAATTCAAATGGAGTGTTTCCCATATTAAATTTAGGATCCAGCCGTTTCGCTGAGACTCGGTCCAGGTGAACGATCTGAAAAATATATTTGAGAATCAGGTAATTCATTTTTCCGTTATTTTATTACTGTCCGGCGATACAAACCTTGTTAATTGCGATGAGATCTGAGACTTTCGCCACGTTATCCTCCCACGCCACACACTGGATTCTACGGCCTCTTCCGTTGTTAACAACGAATTTCATTATCGTATATTTTTTTGTGGTCCCGACAGTTTTCGGGCGTTCGCAGGAATCCACGAAGCCAATGATTTCTCTGAAAAAGGCGTGAAAAACATCACTTCAAAATGTATGAATCTGCGAGCGATAATTATTAACAATATTATTCAACGGAAAATTGAAAAATATTTTACAAATTTTTCATATGCCTATTTTTAGCTAATATAATCCAATTTTCAATTAAAAACTTACATTGTGGAATCCGAAATATTGATGCCATCGATCGCTTCGTTTGAGGAGAAGTTGGGAGTTTTTTCCCTCTCGTTTTCCTTCTCGCCGTCCGTGCTCTCAGTATCTCGATGATCAACAATTAAATCCATTTTCGCCTCTTCCGTTTTTTGGATTTTTTCATTCGCTGATGACGACTTTTTACTCGACATTTTTTTTTATTTTCACGACAATCGTTCGCTTTGACCGTTTGCGAGCTTGACTACTTTTTTTCGCAATGGCTCGTTTTTTGTTTGCAGCAAAAAATTTTGGTTTTAGCTTGCCATGAAAACAAAAAAATTAACTAGACTTGCATCACAAGACAGCAATGAAAATATCAAACAAAAAACGAGCCATCGCGAAAGAAAGTTGTCAAGCACGCAAACGGAACGGTCGTCGTGAAAATAAAAAAAAATGGCGAGAAAAAAGTCGTCATCAGCGAATGACAAGATCGGAAAACCGGAAGAGGCGAAAATTGATTCAATTGCCGATTATGAAGATACTGAGAAGACGGACGGCGAGAAGGAAAACGAGAGGGAAAAAAAGTCGTCATCAGCGAATGACAAGATCGGAAAACCGGAAGAGGCGAAAATGGATACAATTGTCGATCATCGAGATACTGAGAGCACGGACGGCGAGAAGGAAAACGAAAGGGAAAAAACCCCCAGCTTCTCCTCGAACGAAGCGATCGATGGCATCAATATTTCGGATTCCACAATGTAAGTTTTTTATTTAAAATTGGATTATATTAGCTAAAAATAGGCATATGAAAAATTTGTAAAATATTTTTCAATTTTCCGTTGAATAATATTGTTAATAATTATCGCTCGCAGATTCATACATTTTGAAGTGATGTTTTTCACGCCTTTTTCAGAGAAATCATTGGCTTCGTGGATTCCTGCGAACGCCCGAAAACTGTCGGGACCACAAAAAAATATACGATAATGAAATTCGTTGTTAACAACGGAAGAGGCCGTAGAATCCAGTGTGTGGCGTGGGAGGATAACGTGGCGAAAGTCTCAGATCTCATCGCACTAACAAGGTTTGTATCGCCGGACAGTAATAAAATAACGGAAAAATGAATTACCTGATTCTCAAATATACTTTTCAGATCGTTCACCTGGACCGAGTCTCAGCGAAACGGCTGGATCCTAAATTCAATATGGGAAACACTCCATTTGAATTGTCGATACGTCAATCGACAGAGATAGTGGACAGAGGCTGGTATAAGGCCGAAGAATGCGACTCCACGGAGGCAAAAGAAGTCGAGTGGAGCGATATTGCTGATATGGAGGGTCAAAAAATTAGTGAGTATCATGTTGACATAAAAATTATTTAAAAAAAACCTTGTGACCAATTCATATGCATATATATATATATATATATATATTATTTTCAGCGATTAAAGGTTGGATCAAGTCGACTTTCGAGCTAACTCGCCACAAGAGCGGACAGGCGACTTTCGGCATAGGGGCGGTGACCGATGGAAAGGTAAAATTGGAGGTGCGGATCACGACCTGGTCCGATATGAAAAAAAAGATAAGGAAAGGAGAAGCGGTCCAACTGACGGGGATTCTTAAAGCGGAGGGGTTGCCGTATCTCCAAGTCGCCGATGGATCCGGAATCGTGACAACCTCGGGGAGTCTTATGGCACCAGACGCAATGATAAATATCGTTGGGATTCCACAAAAAGTATGTGCAAACTATTTTTTTTTTCATAATGATAAGCTTGATGATTACCTTCCCATTATAATAATGGTTTATATGCATGATTTTTTGTTCCAGAAAGCTCGAGTTGAACAAGAGTGAGAGAGAGACGAGCAGAGAGAACGAGAGAGCCGAGCAGAGAGAATGAAGAGAGAAGAGAGAACGAACAGAAAAGAGAGAACGAAGAGAGAAAAGAAGAGAAGAAAGAGAATAATTGTTGTGAACGTTTCTTACCACAAAATATAACAAATATACGGTTTAAAAATAAATAAATAAAGATAAAACATTTTCTTCATTTTGTACAAAATTTAATTGGTTCACTAAAATGATTATAATTATTTTTCCAGATGGGATTTTCGGTTCCTCTTTAGCCTATTCTCTTTATAATCGTTCAAGCTTGATAACGCTGCGTGATACATTCAATTTGGTCCATTTTTCGATTTTTGGCAGATTTTTAAAGTTGGAAAATCAATTTTCGCAAATTTTTCCATACTTACCCCTTTCCATTTTTTTTCGCCATTTTCAAACTTGTCGCATTTCAACAAAAATTGATATGTCCGGATGAACCAAACGGCATTCTCCGAGTTCAGTGGCAGCCTTCAAGTACGAAAAAGAAATTTTGGAATCGATCGAACTGGAGTCAAGTTATAACCGCTTGAAATTTGGCTATTTTGACGTTTTTTAAAATAAGACAAAAATGGAGCACAGACGTTTTTGATAAAAATTCTTGGAAATTTTTATTTTTTAAGAATACTATTGGTAGATTCGTGTTCAGGAGGACAAAATACATCGATATAAGGTTTAAAAAAAAATACAAATTTTTCTTCATTTTCTACCCAATTTAATTGGTTCACCAAAATGATTATAATTATTTCTCTAGATGGGATTTTCGGTTTCTCTTCGACGGACATATAACCACGATCAACTGTCAAACTTTTCCGAAAATAGCTTTGATGTAGAGAATGTTGGTGGGCTCGTCGAGGAGCAAAAGATCGGGCCTCGAGAATAGGGCACGAGCAAGGGCGAGACGCATTCGCCAACCTCCGGAGAAGCTCTTTGTCGGCCACGATTGTCTCTCAACGGAGAATCCCAACGCCGAGACAGCGTTGGGCGCGCAATTCCACTCGCCTCCGTACCCACGCGTTTTTCTTGCTTCCGCTGGAGCTTCGCCTCTCTGCCTTCAAACGCAATTTACACGGGAATTCAAACTAACGCGAGTCACAGACATACAACCGCACTCCTCGACTGTCAAAACATCGCGCGATTTCGCGATACATGAAGTCACGCACACGCGACTGTATATAAAAAATGAAAGTAAAACTCAAATCACGTTTCCTCGTCTGACGGATCGACGAAGACGTGTAACTGTAGTCACGCGGATACGTGCAACTGTCAAATTGCCAATCTATCGATAGAGTTCAATGGATTAATTGACGTCTGTCATTGCTTATATGCTATAAAACGACCAGAAAACTACGCACTAATTAAAAAAAAAAAAAAAACACAAATATTCAAGAAACTGGAGGTGATTTGAATCTGTAGAAAAAGTGATTTCACCGAATTAAAGCAGCTTCACGTTAAAATCAAGTAAGTTAAAAATATGACATTATTAACCTCATAATGAATAATATTACATTATAATATATCGGAGCAATTAAGAATATGAGGTATTCCATACCAAGCCGACCAACCCATGGACCCTGGTTTATGTAGTCTTATAAGTCTATATAAATATTGACTTATGCTCATAAGTCGATATTCATATTTTTAATTGAAGTTTGCAAGCAAATGTTTGAAAAAAATCAAACGCGTCCCACCTTTTGAAATCCATGATTTTTTGCTTCGAGCAGAAAGACGCTCAAAAATGAAAATCGTCTATTTGTTAAATATTGTTTTTTTTTCAAAAAGTTTCATGAATACATGGCTTAAAACAAATTTTAAATCAAGTGCAATAATATGAAAAGGTACAAAAATAAAAAAAAAGGTCGAGCCAACTAAAAAAATAGAAAATTTAAAAGTGGCTGAGTTGGGCTGAAATACCCGAAACACACATGTTTTTGTATATTTTTTTCGATCTAGAATCAGGTATCAATGAAAAGAGCGCTGCAGCGCTACCAGAAAACCGTTCGCGCGCTTCAGCGCGCGTGACGGACCCTAGTAGTTTTAAAAAAATTGCATGGGTCGTGCGCCAAAGTTTCAACGTAAAAAAAAAAACAAAAAACGACCATGATTCAAAAAGCGTACCGGGTTCAACAAAAATCGGAAAAATTCTTTGGAAAAATCGAAATGAAGCTGAGTATGTCCCGTTTGAAACGCCGCTTGTTGAATTGCTTTGTTTCTTAATTTTTAAAAGAGCAGTGAAACTTTTATGTGCGGTGCGGAATCGGGGCGAGTGTTTCCAAATTTTTGGACAGCAGTGTACACCAGTTTCTTAATTTGGAATATTTTGTGAATGGGGACCAATCATCCCGATATTCTGCTCAGAGGCGTCGAGACATTTTGTCAAAATGTAATTTTTTGACAAATTAGAGATATTTTAAGCACACTGGGGTCGAATATCTCGAATTTCTTTTCATGAAAACGAAACTTCCTCTATGAGGAAGGAAAAAAAGTACACACATATATGTTGAAGACCCTATGCATACATCCCGGCGATCCCTGACGGTTCTGGCGCACGTACGAAAAAGTAACACGAGATTAGAGCAACAGGGGTGAGAAAGGAAGACAGAAACGTGGAAGACCGCGCTTGTGTTTGTGTGTGTGTATATATATATATATTTCTGAATGTCTGCAAGAGAGAGAGAGAGATAGAGAGAGAGAAGAGAGAGAACGACCGACAAATGCGACGTAATAGGAGTGATTGTTCGTTGTCGGGCCAATTTGAGTGGCAGCCAGCAATTTGTACAGGCCCCCCTGAATCCACCGGGTGCCCTCCCTTTCCTTTTTGGTTTCTCTCCTGCGCCAAAGCCCCTCCGGAAAAAGGCGAACCCGATTTAGCTCCATCTCCGTCTATATAGGTTATATCCCCTTTCCCTTTTCCTTCTCCCTGTGGCATATTCTCCGTGTGTTGTATACTCCGGATGAGACGACACGTTATAATAGCCATACAGAATCGTCAAAAGGGTTGATGCTTTTTTTTCCTGCGCCCTTTCAATCCAACCCCACTGGGATACCTTATGTTGCCGTCCATTGGCAATGCCGCTGTTTCGCGTTTCTGGGTCCAGTCCGAAGGTTGGAAAAAGACGAACAAGATATATACATACACACAAACGCTGGGTGCTCGATGATCGACGACAAAATGGGGAAACCTGAGTAGAAAAATTTCTCGCCCTACATCCGCATTGAACCTCCCTGTGCCTCCAGCTGGGTGAGTCCTAAAAAAAAACTTATCCCCTTAAAATCTTGAAGCCCTTCGTGACGCTCTCATACTGTATCAATGAACTAATTACTGTAAGCACTACAATACAAAATTGGATCATTTTTGACGGCGCTAAAGTTTCAGTCCTCTACTGCTGTTTCTCCCATTGATTACATATTTTGTATTTCCACATTGCCTTCTTGATGTTCTGAGGTCTTTATAGCTACTAACGTACATTGATGTCTCGTCGATCTGTCCTTGTGATTCCATAACTCGAAAATTTATGGTACACAGAACAAAATGATCAGTGAAAACTGCTGAGATTCCCATTAATTTTTACAGTTTTCCCCATCAACAGCGCCTCCTGGAAGGGCAAACAGTGAAATTTGCAAATTTATTTAATACAATATACAGATGTCACATATGACATAGTACATGCCCATCAGACGAGTTTTTACAGTGTTGGACAGTAAAATGTACACAACGGGAAACGTTATATTTCTGTTATATCCGGTGAACTTTTTACACATTTCACATTGTAAAAATTATCCAGGGTCCGTGAAAAAATTACAGTGTACATTGTAAAAATTGAAAAGAACGTAGTATATTTTGCGGTAGGTTTTTTATTTTTCACTGAAAATACTGCAAATTCTAAAATAAATTATAGTGTAGTGAAACGTCTCGATACTTGAATAAATTCCAATTTATTCAAATATTGCAATAAACCGTTATTTATCCTCGCTCAGGCTCATAGCTACGAGGGCTTGTACTTGACTAATTAATCGTGAGATCAATTAATGAAGCGAATTCAGTTCAACCTCGCACCCATAAAGAGCACGAGCGTCACCGAAATGCAATGGTGATCTGTTAAGAAAATGTAGTCTTCAGTCCATAGGACTGCTCGACCACAGAACGCGGGTGATGTTCCAACAACTGTATGCCCATTGAGGACGCCGATGTTGGTAATACATCGGAACTTATAGGTGCTCGGTGGCTCTCTCGCTGGCGCGAGAGGACGCGCCGTCCGACGCTATCTAGCGGATCTCGGGCGAAATGCAGAGATCGTGGCACGCCGCAGGTCGTCCCGTTACAGTGCCACACTGTAAAAATTGAAATTGACGTTGCATATTTTGCAGCGCGCATTTGATTTTTCACTGGGAACACTGCAATTTCTAATTAAGTGCTTTGAACATTCTACAGAGACCATTGTAAATTTTACAGTTCAAACACAGTGGATTTCGTCGTTTCTGCTTGTTATTTCTACTTTGTCATTTTTTTGCGATGATCATTGAATTTTTTATGGTGAAAATCAGCATTTATAATCGTTTGAAAAGTAGAAACTACATTAAATCCATTAATTTATAATGGATTCCCAGTAAAACGCCTGAATTACAGTTCTGAACCCTATATTCTGCATTGAATTCAGTAATTTTTTAAATATTACACATGCATTGTCACTGATCATTTTTTTCCGTGTAGTAAATGTGGGCCAATCATACCAAAGAAGAGTGCGTGTGTCCCAAAATGAATGAAGCTTGTACGAATCCCACATGCATTCGGATTAAGAGGGATGTTGGTATATTTTGCGGGACGCAAATGGTGTTTCTCTCGCTGAAAAGCCACTTCTTCTTTCATCTATTCGCGTGTGTTCCACGCATGTAAAGTCCTTGTACGAGTGTACACATACCCTAACGGCTGTATCATCACCCCAATTCAGAAAGGGAGCCATTCAGCGACAACGGTTTGCCCTCGTGTCATCGGCTCACCTCTCGTGCACATAAAACATAATACGCATGGCATGCTGTCCGCATGTACGATACACAATATGTAACCTGGTCATGTACCCGTATTAGATAATCACCGAGGGACAGTTAGAGGGTTAATACGACTTTTTCTGTACACGCATGTCTCTCCCTTTCCACGGTAAATCTTCCTTTCATTCGGCTCGGTTTCTGAGACTTGAAAGGTCCTCGGTGCCGCCACATTTGCGTCATGGGTTGCCCAGTCCGCCAACTTTTATTCCCTCTGTCTTATTCCCTGGGTACCAATAATACACAAACCGTGCCCCGAGCGTTGTCTCGACGCATCAAGCACAAAAAGGGCTCGATATATCGTTCCGGCCACAGAGCTAGAATGTTAGCTTGTTAAAAAAAGTGGAATGGCCGATGTACATCGCTTATGTTTTTACAACCAATAGCCTTTTACGTCCAAACGGAATATTTTAGACCAAACGTGACTGATTATAGTGATTTTTGCTTGGATACTTTTGACCAATGAAAACATTTTTTTTTATTCACCCTTGCGTCCCTCAAGTCCTTGTTCTTTATTATGGTGATGATATCCGCGCTGCGTGTGTCAGTTTTCAGTATACGTTCGATTGTTCTGCACTCTGGCTTTGCACAACGAATTCCCTGGTGGCCCCGCGGAGCCGTACTCATCGATTTCGTTTGATGTGGCGGTTTCTTTTTTTTTTCTTTTTCTTTTTTTTTTTTGTGAATTCGACGAGCGTACCCCAAGCACCCCAGAGCATATACGATCCCTCTCCTCGCACTCCCTACCAATCCTCTTCCCCACCTTGACGCTATTGACAGCCACCCTGACTTGTACAATCTGCGACAGACCATACAAACACAGCGTTGCACATCGAAGCAGGGCTCTCGTGCACAATGCCTAACATGACTACATCAGGATATGAGATTGGATTAATGGCCGTCTCGATTTGATCAAAAAACCCCTCGTGTACATTTGTACGAGCATTCGTTTGTTTTTGTCGATCATGCAGTTTTTCATTCAGCCAAATGCTTCTACTTCATGATGCTGAAATTTGCATCGTTTTAATGCAATGGAAATATTTTATTTTTCAAACCATTCATTCTTCCTCAGAAATTTTCAAAGTGAAATATCGTTGAAATGTATAATGCGGTCTTTATTAAGGAGCCAGGCCACTCTACAGACCATAAAAGGGCATATTTTGTGATTTTCTTCAGTGAAACCATAAAATAAATCGGATTTACAAAAAGGTGTCTTATGGTACATTTAATTGGCAGTACAGAATTATTTTTTCATGGCGATAGATGTCAAAATGGCGACGGTGCAGCATTTTTCTAAGTTTGTAGGAAGCTCGCTGCGAATTAAGAGGGGTTGCTCTAGAATACGAAAATCGAGTACTTGGGGATTATTCACGCATATAATTTTTTGGAATATAAGTCTATAGATATTAAGGTACTTTTTTAACAAGTAAAAATCGATTTTTTGAAAATCCTAGAGTGGCTTAACCCCTTAAGAATTTGGAATTGAAAAAAATTATTTTCGTTCCGCTGCAATAATGCAAACTTCACTTTTTTCGAAATTTTTAGATATTCGATATTCTTGTAATAGAGAATATATATTGGTAATCGACGCTTTTATTGTGGATTTCCAAACGTGGAATGAAAATTTTCAAGTAATTTTAGTTTTTAATAATAAATTATAAGATTTTCGTTAATTTTTTGTACTGATCAATCCATTTTTTCTTGTTTCAGGTGAGTCACATGTCGCATAATCCCGCCACGTTTGCCGTACACAAGAAATTATTTAGAAAGGTAAATTTTAATAATAGAGGTATATTTTAATTTTAATAATAGGTAAATTTTAATATGAGGTATTCAACGATTCGCTGTTTATTTATTTTTTGAGAATCTGCAAAATTAGTCGATGTTTTAGTGATCAGTCCCTTCTAATATTTCAATAGATGTGCATTTTTGGGAATCTCAAAATCAAAATATATTCAAATTCTTGAAAACCTCAAGCGATTCTTGCCAAATTAACTACCAACCACAATCGTTTCTAAATCAGAATTTATAAAACGTAACAACTTGAAAACTAAAAAATGAAAAAAAATGCTAGATATATTTTATAGAAAATTGAAAATGTCGCCAATTGCGAAATTAAAAAAAATTTCCCTAAAATCGTACTGAACGAGAATGGATTATTTATTTTCATACCAAATTTGATTTCTCAGTGTTTTGACACGTTTATCGAAAAAAATATTTTTATGGAAAATGGGAAGAATTTCGGATTCTGGCGCCCCAGTAAAGAAACAATCCTTAAGGATGTTGAGTCCCTATGAAATCTTCTAATGTTAATTATTCAATAAATAGCTTCTTAATCGTCGTGAAATTCTTACACGACCTCCTGAATACTTCATGTAAAAACATATTAAATTTTCAGAATTCCATCATCATTACTTCAACCTTCTCAAGGGTTAAAATGAAAAATGATGACAAAATTATATTAAAATATTAAAATATTTAATATTAAATAGTTAATATTAAAATATTAACATTTTGTTAAGAACAATTTTTTAAACAAATTAAAAAAATATTTATCAATAAACATCGTTTTGTTTCCGTTGCTTTCAATATAGTGTAGATATTAAAAAATTCAGAGGTAAAAAAAAAACTTATCGCAAAGTTACATCAGTTTCCATAAGACTACATTTAATTCAATTCAATTTGTTTATGGTAATTGTTCGATAACGAGGTTCCTAATCGTCGTGAAATTTTTACACGACATCTTAAATAATTAATCCAAAAACATACAAAATTTTCAGAATTTTCTCATCATTTGCCATTTGGGATTCAACGTCCTTAAAGTATGTTCGATGTATTTTAGTGGGTGCAAAGAAAATGAAAAAATTGAAAAATTCGGTGGTGGCGAAAAAAAACTGATTCTACACGCTCGATTCTGTTTCGCGCATTCTTCTCGCTGCCGTCGCGCTCGCGCCCTTTACCCGTATAATTCCACGTTTGCCACGTGGCTCACGTGTAAAATTTTGTTAAACGGCCAGTTGGGAGAGGCGCTGGAAGCGTGGAATACACGATGAAACGAGAAACATGACTACTCCACATGCTGCCACAAGTCATTCGTCGTCAACGACGTCTTTCTCCCATCTTCCTCGTGCCATTTGGCGGCACGACTTTTGCAGCATCCACGTGTACGTGTCTGCGCATCTCTCGCGAAGGAAATAACACGAAAAACCTGTGTTCGTGGCCGCAAGGCACGACGAAATAACAGCGACGAGAGAGAAACGAGAAGAAATGCATTCTTATGCGATCCTTCCGACCACGCTTGCCAACTATGGTCCTATATATATAAAAAAAGGCATCTTTTATGTCCGCATATGGTTTCGACTGAAGTACTTTATTGCCGAATACACGAAAGAAAATATTCAGCCGAAAATTACCAGGTGGTGGAGTCAAAAATTACCTTTGATGTTCGGGTTCCATCGCTCCCAGGTTTTAAATTGTATTTTCCGGTTGCATTTTGAATCGAGTAACGAGAAAATTTTCGTCATAATCTCATAATTTTTAACCTGAATGCTGATGATAAAAAATTGTCTCAAGATTTTGGTTCATATTTTCGATATACACTGCTGTCGAAAAGTTTTGAAATACTCTTTCAAAAATGAAAATATTTCAATTAAACAAACGGCGATTCAAAGGGGACATATTGAGCGTCATTTTACTTTTTCCAAAAAAAAATTCGATTTTTTTTAACCTGGTGCGTCTTTTGAAACATGGCTTTGGCTTTTTCTTTGGCATTGAAATTTTGGCGCACGACCCATGCAAATTTTTTTAAACTGTTTTTCGCATGAAAAACTTGTGGGCGGAAGTATATAAGCTTCAGTCTCGTTTTTTACAAAGTTTCGTACGATTTTTTTTCGCAAAAATATTCAGATTTTCGCAAAAAACGATCATATTTGTAAAATGAAGCGTAACTCTAAAAAAACTAATGGATTTTCGTGAAATCACTAAGAGGGTAAAAAGTTGCATACAATTATTCTGAAATCAATGAAATTTTTTCAGAATTTTTTTTTCAAAATTTTTTTTCACAAAATTTTCCTGTTAACGAGATATTTTTTATCTTAAACAATCTGGGTCTTTTACCTCATCTATAGGGGTTTTCCGATGAAATAGCCATGTAGATCAGGTTTTTCGATGAAAAAGCTATGTAGATGAGGTAAGATACCCGATTGTTTAAGATAAAAAAAATATCTCGTTGAAAAGAAATAATTTCGAAAAAAAAAATTGAAAACAAAATCTGAACAAATTTCATTGAATCTCGAATAATTGTAAGCAACTTTGTACCCTTTTAGTGATTTCACAAAAATCCAGTAGTTTTAGAATTACGCTATATTTTATAAATATGGTCGTTTTTTGCGAAAAATTGAATATTTTTGCGAAAAAAAATCTTGCGAAACTTTTCAAAAAACGAAATTGAAGCTTATACTCCCCTCCACAAGTTTTTCATGTGAAAAACAGTTTTAAAAAATTTCCTGGGTCATGCGCCAAAATTTCAACGTAAAAAAAAAAGCCGAAAAATGACCGTGTTTCAAAAGGGGTAATAGGTTCAAAAAAAATCGAATTTTTTTTTTGGAACAAGCGAAATGAAGCTGAATATGTCCCCTTTCAAACGCCGCTAGGTGAAATTAAATATTTTCATTCTCAAAAGAGCAGTGAAACTATTTGTGACAAAGATAAAAAATTATCGTAACTTGTTCTAATTATTTTAGCTAGAATTTTTATGATCGAAAATTGTCCAAAAATTTCCTAATTCGCAGAAAAACGTGCGATATATTCTCATACTTTGATTCTCGACTTATTCTGTTTCCTTCTTCTTAAATCCTATAACGATCTAACGATAAGAATAATAAATCCGAAGTATTTCCACATATTTTGAAAAAAAATTGCAATCTATTTACTGCGATTCTGATAATCAAGATTGACGAGAATCTCGCAATAAAATCCTCAAAATTTTATCGACGGTGATCTCGGAATCATTTTCTACGTTCCCTGACTATTTTCAGCAGAACCTTCTTTTTCTGCGCCTTATTAGTTACAAAAACTCAATAGTTCGATGGTCCTCATTCGATGTTCAGCTTCCAACAGAATTGGAATAATCGGCTCGATTGCTCTTTACTGCGCAAAAACGAAAGAAGGTAAAAAAAAACATGGCGGACGGACGGACGAAGA